>BQNB010023713.1:11276-42596 GCA_026074375.1 Tanacetum coccineum | reverse complement strand
CATAGTCAGTTGTATTTATACATCTTGGCTATCATCCTTTATAGGCTGCAAAGATCCATTCAGATTAAGGAACCACAATGATCATTTTTAGTTTACGCGATTTCACTTAACGGTTACGATTTAAAGCAAACGCGTAAAACCCTAAAAATAAATAGTGGATTACATAATGTCGTACAATGACCTAAAACACGAGGTGTTATACTAAAGCCCAAAGTAATTCCAAGTAATCTCGAGCCCGGCCCATAGAAAGCCCAAAGGCATGAAAGATCATGGTGCAAGTATAAATACCCATCTCCAAGTGTGGAGACGGTGTTGGTCTCATTTGTATTTTGTACAAGTAAGTCAACCATCTCATTTTCTCTCTACTTTCTCTCTCTAACTTCCCTCTCTAAACTTCTTATCAAATCTCCCATCTTATTTTTCATATTCAAGTATGAAGTGAAGGTGATTATTAGGTTCCGACATTTGGTATCAATCGCCACGGGGGTGATTAGTTGTGTTCGTGTAGTTTTTCTAAGTTTTCTTTTTGTCAAAATTTTTATAAGTTTATAAAAGTAAGTTTTGATCTTCCTAACTACTCAAGGTTTTATCCTGTTTAAAGTTTAGGAGGTATTAAAATTTTATTTTTATAGTATTTAGTATTTTCGGTATAAAAAGACACCATTTTTCGAATAAAAAGTTTAAATTTTTAAGTGTTTGGTTCAAAAAGTTTTGATTTTTATGACTTGTTAGTGTGTTTACATAAAAACTACATAAAAATCTTGGATTGAAACTCGTCAAAATCGTGTCTTAAAACTAATTTTTTGTATTACCGAGATTGGATACAAATTCAGTTCTTCCGAATTTGTTAAATATAGTACATAGAGTTTGTAGTACATATATCGTATTAGGTAGATTTAAAATCAAAAGTTGAGTAGCACGGTTGGTTTGAGTGGCTTTGCTGCGTTTTGAGTCTACAGGTCCCAAGTTTGATCCTCGCAAAGGGTGACTTCCATGTTATTTATTTTTTGTAATATTGAATTTGTAAGGGTATGTTACTCCGAATTTGTCTTACTTTTATAAAATTTGTTTTAGGTCAATCGAACTTTTGTAATAGTGCATATTTTTTTTCAGTTTTATCGAAAAGTGTGTTCTTGGATTTCATTTCATTATGCGGGATTTAACATAAAAGGTGTAATAGATACACAAGTTCTCGGTTTCATCGAGTTTTGTGTTAGGAGAGTTATTATCGAATTTTGTAGTAGGAAATTTGTTAGATAAATCTCGTTTGTAGTGTTAGGAAAAGTATTATCGAATTTTGTAATAGGACAATTGTTAGATAACTTTCGTTTGTAATTTTCATTGCTTTTGATCAAAATTGTCTTCAAGTTCTATCCGAGAATTGATTCATCCGGCAAAAGAATTCACCAAAAATCGCTTTGTCTAAGATCTACTTGTCCGAGAAGTTTTTACCAGAGAAAGATTTCTATCCGACAAATTGTTCCGAGTTTGATCTTAGACGTGTCCGACAAAAGATACCGAATTTGTTACTGATTTTTGTTACTGAATTTGTTACCAAATTTGTTACCGATATGTTTAATCGAATTTGCTAAACGAAACCTGTTAACATCAAACAAAACCACAACACAACCTTTACATACTAATATCCTCACAAATCATATTCACTTACATAATCACAATCATTCAACTGAACTACTCCAATCACAACCTCCACAACTGACATTCAAATGCAGTAACAACATCTTGGCAGACTAGTTTTAAGGGATCGTCCACCAATTGCCTGTGCAAGCGGCAAGATAGCACAAGAGGCGATCGCGTTTCTTATGATACATTGATACAAAAATAAATGGTGATGCCTTAAGGAAATGCATTCTCGAAGGTCCTTACATTCCTTCTACTGTCGTAATACAAGTTGTGCCTGTAACAGAAAATTCTCCAGCAGTTCCTGAACAGGAATTGGAGATGAAATATACTCCACTGTTGATGCGTGCAATACATCTCATGAAATGTGGGAAGCTATTAAAAGGATACAACAAGGTGAATCCCTCAACATTCAAGATGTCAAGACAAACTTATTTTGGGAGTTTGGAAAATTCACCTCTCATGATGGAGAATCAATAGAGTCATACTACTCTCGGTTTTATAAACTGATGAATGAAATGATCAGAAACAATTTGACAGTTGATAAAATGCAAGTCAATGTTCAATTTCTTCAACAACTTCAACCATAATGGTCAAGGTTTGTAACAATTGTCAAGCAACAACACAAGTTAGATGAAGTTTCATATCACAAGTTCTTTGACATTCTTAAACAATATTAAAAGGAAGGTAATGAACTCCGTGCTAAAAGAATAGCCAAGAATGCTAACCCATTAGCACTTGTTGCTACTGCTAAACCATATCAAGATCCATATTACCAAACATCAAAGTCTTACAAATCATATGCACTAACATCAAAAGCCTCACTTCTAACCAGATCTCATGCAACTAAAAGACACAAAGGCAAAGAGATAGCCAAGCCAATTACACCTCTATTTGAGTCACCTTCTAATGAAGACAGTCATCCTGAACAGCTTAGAAGAATAAGGAAATGCAAAAAATTTGCTCTCATTGCAAAGTACTATAAGAAACTCACAAACCTACCAACAACACCCTTAGAACTTCCTCAAATACCAGAAATAAGAATGTGGAATACTAATGTGTATACTACTCCAAGGTACAAGAATGACAATCAGACTGGATAGTTTGGGAATCAGAGGGCAGTGAATTTTGCTGGGGCTAGGGAAACTGTAGGTGGACAAGTAGTGCATCAGTCTGGGATACAATGTTTTAACTGCAAGGAATTTGGTCATTTTGCTAAGGAATACAGGAAGCCAAAATGGGTTAAAGACTCCACGTATCACAAGGAAAAGATGTTGCTGTGTAAACAAGCTGAGATAGGTGTTCAACTTTAAGCAGAGCAATCTGACTGGCTAGCAGACACATATGAAGAGATTGATGAATAAGAGTTGGAAGCACATTACAGCTATATGGCAAAGATCCAGGAGGTTCCTAATGCAGACTCAAGCACTGATTCTGAGCCATTAGAACATGTACAATACGATACTAGATATAATGTGTTTTCCAATGAAATACAACATTCTGAGCAATCTGAATCCATTAGTAACACATGTGTAGTGGAAACGGTTGATAGTAATGTCATTCTTGATTCACCAGATATGTGTGATAATGATATTCAGAATGACCAAAATGCTGTAGAATGTGATGATGAGCGTGTTGCGCTTGCTAATTTAATTGCAAATTTAAAACTTGATATCGATGAAAATAAAAAGATTCAAAAGCAATTAAATAAAGCAAACTCATCATTGACTCAAGAATTAAAAGAGTGCAAATCTACTCTTGCAGAGACTAGTAGAACCTTGGGGGAGTCTAATAGTATTCGGGATAGTTGTCTAGTTGCACTTCAAAACAAACAGACTGAGCTTGAGAAGTACAAAACCTTTAATGACCATACCGTTGACTATCAGAAACTTGAACATAAGTTAAATGAAACTCTAGGACTATTAGCTCAAAAAGACATTGACATAAAAGAAGGTTTAAAACTTAAAGCCTACGAAATTTCAGTTGTCAAAGAGAAACACGATGAGTTAGTCAAACAGAGTATTTTAACAAAGTCACATTACGAAGGTCTTGTCAAGGATAAAACAAAGGTAATAACGGATTTGAAACTTAAGGAAGAAAAATATATTGACAAAATGATTTCAATGGAAAAGCAATTAAAGTTTTTGAATGAAATTGTTTACAAATGAAGTCAATCAATCCAGACCATTTATATGTTAGCACCCAAATGCCCAACATTTAATGGAAGACCTACCTTTGCTAATCCAATGTGCCTCAAAAAGGCTCAATCTGAGATACCATGTTTGTATGAGATCTGTAACACCCCCAAAAATGAGTCGCAGCGGAAATATGTCCGGGAGTGTTACTTCATAATACAACAGCACAAGATACAAGAGAACGACCTCTAAATGTGTCGTTTGAAAATAATCTCGTTGATTTTCTTGAAATTAATATAACATTTGTCTCATAATTGCGTCACAATGAAAAGCTTGAAAACAATACAATGAGATTTGATCATTTGAATGTAAGTAGAAATCCATGAATGAAAATCCTGTCAATTTAGACTCCAATGCACATCAAGTAATCCAAGCATCTAATCCACCTGAGAAAACACGCTTAAAATGTCAACATAAAGTTGGTGAGTTCATAGATTTTTGTAAATGTAAATATTGAAATCAAAAGAGTATAGTGTCTACTGCTTCACCGCAGTATAATAAAAAATGTTTAATAACCAGTAATGTTCAACAAAGTAGTGTGGACCACAAGATTTCTAAAATATATGACTACTATAACAAATACAATATCACATAAAGTGTATCTACTGTTGCGCTAAGCTCATGACACTGAAGCTAATTTATGTAGCATATAATATGCCAAATGTATTTCTGCCCTACCGGTGTCTGACCAGGATGTGAGTCCCTAATGAATAGATCTCTGCAGCCTATTAAGGATGATAGCCAAAGTGTATAAATATAGTTGACTATACAGAAACACTAATTATGAATACTATATGTTGATGCGGAATCTCAACACAAGTACTAAGAAAAATAATGTAAAACTGAATAATAACTTCTATTAATCTGCTTTGAATGATTACAGATTACTAACTAATTAGATATGATTTTGCTGTGAGATATCTTGAGGTCGTCTCTCTAACTATGCCAATAGGAATCCTTTTATAGAACAAGGATAAACCCTAACAGGCTTACAAAACGCATACATATCTTTTCCTAAAATATCTCATACATATCTCTTAAACGGTACTAACTATTTTCTACTAACGGTACTAACTAACTGATCAGTACTTAACATTTTGTACTGTCAGTACTAACTATAACTATCAGTACTAACTATTTGTACTGTCGGTACTAAGTTAGGAAAACATAAATCCTAACAATCCTCCCTTAAACATGAATGTTGAACTCTTTTAACTTCATGTTTCTTCAAATTTATCTTCTTTAAGCTCTTAGAGGATGTATCCAAACACTCTTATCATTTCTTGATCTTTTAAACTCTATCCTTCTTCAGCAGCAACTTTGTCTTCTCAGCAACACAGCAACATCTTTTCAGCAACAATCCAACTAAGTTGGCTTTGTAGTTTTTGGCAAACTACCAGCCATTAACGGATTTGATGTTCCTTTACCAGTAGCCGTTTGCTCTGGGATAGTTAACTCTTCATTTTAAAAACATGGTGAGTTAATTACCATACAGTTTTTGGTAAACTGTCAACCATCAACGGAATTGATTTGTCTTTACCAAATACCGTTTGCTTTTGGACTAGCCAATGCTTCATTGCCATAACATGGTGCATTGATAAACCATATAGTTTTTAGCAAACTATCAGCTATCAACAGATTTGATTAGTCTTTACCATGAACTGTTTGATCATGGACTAGCCAACTCTTAACCATGAAGCAAGGTGAGTTGAGAACCCTACAATTTTTGGTAAATTGTCAACCATAAACGGATTTGAGAAGTCTTTACCACAAGCCGTTTGCTTATGGACTAGCCAGTTCTTATGCCTGTTAAGCATGGTGAACTGATGACCATTTGTTGTGTGGTGGTTAGCCAACACTCAAACCCTTCTCAATTCCATCAACCTTATTCTTTAGGTTCTAACTCTGCAAGTAACTTTTTGATAAATCTAATCAACTCTAATGCCATAGTACTGTCTTCTTCAGACTCCAACTTTAACTTTAGCATTTGCATCAGTACTTCCTTTTTCAAAGGATACTTCTTCTCTACAAGCATATGAATGACTAATCTTGTCTCAATCACTAAGGTATGTACTCCTGAAGAACCATGTAGCTTCCAACTCACTATATTCCAATCCTGCTGTGATATCCAAAACTCATTTTCATCATCTGGGTTGAACATAACCATCAAATCTCCCCAAAGTACTCTATCAAAACCTTCAGGTATCTCATCTTGAAATCTGTCCATTACCAGTTGATACACAGCATTCAAATCTTCTCTATCAAATATGGATAATACCCTCATCAAGGTGCTAAAATATCTCTTTTGTCCATTGCTTCTAATCACCACATTTTGATTAATTTCTTCAAAGTGTTTAACTTTATCAGCCTGTGGTTTAGTTCCAAGACACTCTGTTTTCCATTCTTTGATAGGATATTTCCTGTCAAGTATTTCATAATCCACTTCCTTTTCCTCATCTGGAGCTATAGTTGCTATATTTAAGTGTAATCTTCAGCTCATCATTCTCTTTCTCCACTATCATCTTCAAGAAGTGTTTTGTAATGAATCTTCTTTTTCCTTGACGTCATCTTTTTCCTAGTTTCCAAGTTTTCTCTTTCTGGTACTTTCTTCTTCTTACTCTCTTCCTGAACTTCTTACTTTACTTTTCCAGACCTTGATCACTTCACTTTTAGAGGATCAATTCCTTTTTCGTTTATCCTTTTGATTCAGTCTTTCCATCTTCACGCAGACCCAATAGTAATAAAATCTTTCATCTGACCCTCTTAAATCTTCTCAAACAGAGCTTGAGTATTAGCTTCAAACTTCTCGGATTTTAAATTCAGAGTGCTTGAAGTTCCACATGCTTCAGTAGGTCATCATGTGCTTTCCTCATGTTGATTCTTTGTCGTAGTGGTCTGTTCCTGAATGGCCTCTGATCACTGATGAGCAAGGAAATTTTCTTTGAGCATCAATTGTGTCCCATGAAGGAACTTTGCTCTTTCTTCTATTGTAAAATTGCCTCATTCTTTTCTTGAAGCTTCTCAGCAAGAAAAGTCTATCAGCCTCAATTCTTGCCTTTAAATATCATCAAAATTTCTTAGAGCGAGCTTCATTGGTAATCTTTTTCTTAGCTATTCTGTTTCTTTCCTCTTCACCTTCCCACTCTTCTTGTATTTTCCTAGCCATCTCTTCATCACTTTCAAGCTGTTTAAACTTCTTCTCAGCTTCAGGAATACCATCAGATTCACTTTTAGATTCATCCTCCTCTTCAATTTTCTTCTTTCCTTTGTCTTTTGGATCAATTTTTGGAAGAGGCTTTAATGTCAGAAGTGCTCTTATAAGAGTAGGTCCAGGTCTGTCATTCTTCAATAGCCTTCAACTCTTACACCTTCTTCCTTTTCTCTAGAAACTTGCTTGGCTTGACTCATGTTGAGAAGAACCTTAGCTATTGTTTCATCATCTCCAAATATTGTAGAAGTAGGTGTTTGAGTGGCTTAAGTAGCACTTCCTTCTTCAGTATGATCTTTAGTACCTTTTCTTTGCTCATTAGTACTTTCAATTTGCTCATCCGATACCAGATTGTTCAATTTGCCTTCAGTACTAACTTTGATCCGTCAGTACTAACTATTGGTCTGTCAGTACTAACTTTCTCCTTGTCGGTACTAACTTTCTCCTTGTCAGTACTAAGTACATCTTCAGTACTAAGTATATTTTCATCAATCTCCTTGTCTTCATCCACTATTTCTCCGGTCCTCCGACCCACAATCCTAGCATTCTCCAGTTTCTATAATGATCAAACTGTATCATCAGGAATCACATCAAATAGAGGTATCTCTTTGGACAGAAGATTCACTTTAGCAAACTTCCCTCCCCTGTTTAGATTACAGACACTTTGTGTACCATTGTTTACGTGACGATCTCTTTCTTTACCAATCTATTGCTTCAAGGAGATACTTTGCATCCATGCTCTGTGATGTTTTGATTACAGGTTTAGCTTGCTTCTTGAGCTTTTTGATCTGAGCCTTCAGTGTTGTATTTCTTTGGCTTGATCTGAAACCTGTGCACATAAAGAGAGACAAAGATCATAGACACTTTAGAGTGTCAGTTCACCCTCATTCCCTGAAAGGGATTTATCACTAGATGAATGACCTCCAAGATTCCCACCAGAAGTTTCTGGAATAGAGTCAGGAATGATAGTAGAAGGTGAAGGTCTAGGGAGGGGACATTCGTTGCTCAATAGTACTTACTATGTGAGCAGGAGTATGAGTCAGTTATGTGGCTTAAAAGGTACATCACTGTGTGAGCAGAGAGGTGTAGGTTGTGCTTCAGATTGTCTTTCTGAAGGAAGCACCCTCACCTCAGTTGATGTACCAACAAGAAGTAAATAAAGGGTGACTTACCCTGATGAAATTGTTTTACCCTTTTTAACCATGGAAAGAAAGACATTACTAGTTAAAGTTTTATACAGGAAAATGATCTAAAGGTACAGTACATTAACAATATTGTTTATCTAAAAGATAGGAATAAAACTGGTACATTAAAACTTCTTCTTAGCATCTAAATGCTAAGCATACCACATAGATTAATTTGGAAACATTAACTTCTGATTAGATGTTATACAAATGCCAGCATGGCAAAATTAGTATGAAATTTGATCCAAGAGGTGCTTTTTGAACTAAGACAATGATTCATTGTATGAAATAAAAACCTCCATTGGGGTGAAAACAAAGCTTTATTAAATGTTAACACTGTTAAATCCCCTTCATACCCCATAAGCTGTATAGCATCAAATATAGCCTGATTAGGTAATGAGTCTATCCCATCAGCATCATCAAAAAGAAGATCACTTCTTATTGATGCCTCAGAGATAGACACAGACTTGCCATCTACTGTGGCAGTAATGCTCCTAACATTATTGATTATTTTGGACTTAGCAGCTCCAAAACTGTTTCAACAAATGTACTATAAGACAACAGGACTTACAGTGAGAGCATGATGAATGGAACTGCACTTAAGAAAATCAATAATCTCAATGAAACACTGCATTACCCTTCAACTATCTCCAGAATACCACCATGGGATTTGGGTGCTTATGACCTGAATCAAGAACAGCCACTAGTGGTCAAAAGGAGTGATCGTCGTTTACGAGAGACATTAAGGGCTTAGTGGATACGAATGTGTTTGAGAGAGAGATTGCGTAAGGAACTGTGCAATTGGGGTTTATATAGTTTAGGGAACCTATTCAAGGAAACCGTTTCAATTTACACTTTGTACCCTTGGCGGTATTTTTCTTCAACGTCTCTATAGCGGTACAAACTTTGCCCAGCGGTACTAACTTTGCACTGTCGGTACTAACTTTGTCCAACCAAAGAATGAACAATGTAGGTATCAGGAGTGCTTCAGTACCATCAGTAACTCTTCTTAATGACTCTCTAAATACTATCAAACCTCTAGAAATGCATCACCTATGGTTAACATGTTTCTTACATACAAACTATACAACACAGCATATTGCCTCCCTTTAACCAATGCAGCTTATGGATTTATCATCCCAATAGTAACAACCAAGAACTGAAACCTGCTAACATCAAATGCCTTGGTTAGTAGATCAGCTACATTGTCATCAGTGTGGGATTTTAAGCACCTGAATTAGTTTCTTTTCATAAGCATCTCTTATGAAGTGGTGCCAATACAATGGCTTTGATATTGGAATTGATATACTGTGGATTTTTTTACAATGCAATGGTGCTTTCATCATCAAATGTAGAATCTTTGTGTTCATGAAGTTGAACCATAGTCTAACATTTGATTTTTGAATCCACAAAACCTACCCCCCCTCCCCCATCCCCACAACACTTGCACAGCAACATATTCGCTGCAGTAGTAGAATAGCCAACAATGGTCTGACTTTTGCATTGCCAAGAAATGAGTCTCCTGCCAAGAAATTAACAACCTCCTGTTGTGGATTTCCTATCAAGATTTGCTCCAGCATAGTCACTATCTGAGTAGGATTCCAGGTCAAATGAAGACACTCTAGGATACCAAAGACCCAGTTTGGGTTTGCCCTTTAGATACCTAAAAATTCTCTTGACAGCACTTAGATGGGAGGACTTTGGAGTGACCTAAAACCTAGAACAAGCACAGACTGCAAACATAATATCAGGCCTAGAAGCAGTCAAGTACATTAAAGAGCCAATCATGGACCTATAGAGATGGACATCCACATCACTGGCTTCCTCATCCTTGACTAAAGGCTTCTGAGTCTCAATTGGTGTACTAGCAGTCTTAACATTTGCAAAGTCAAACTTCTTCAGGATTTCTGCAACATACTTATCCTGACTAATAAAGATACCATCTGCTTTCTGTTTGACTTGTAATCCAAGAAAGAAAGTGAGCTCTCCCATTGAACACCCCCCCCCCCCCCCCCCCCCCCCCCCCCCCCCCCCCCCCCCCCCCCCCCCCCCCACCCCCCCCCCCACCCCCCCCCCCCCCCCCCCCCCCCCCCCCCCCCCCCCCCCCCCCCCCCCCCCCCCCCCCCCCCCCCCCCCCCCCCCCCCCAAGTCTGAAATTTACTCTTCATTAATGCTTCAAACTCATCACACCAAGATTTCTTTGTAGACCCAAAGATGATATCATCCACATAGACTTGAACTAGTATGATATCATGTTTGTCCTTCTTTATGAAGAGAGTTTTGTCAATGGTTCCTCTTCTGTATCTATTCTTCAATAAGAAAGTAGATAAAGAGCATAAACAGCTTCTGGGAGCTTGATGTAACCCATAGAGAGCTTTTACAACTTTGTAGACTTTCTGAGGATATTTAGGATCTAGAAAACCTGGTGGTTGAGACACATATACCTCCTCATCAATTTTGCCATAAAGGAAGGCACTTTTCACATCCATTTGATAGACTATAAAACCCATGTATGAGGCAAAGGCCAAAAAGATCCTTATAGCTTCAATCCTGGCCACAGGAGCAAAAACCTCATCATAGTCTATCCCTTCCTCTTTCCTATGTCCCTGAGCAACTAACCTTGCTTTATTTCTGACAATAACTCCTCTTTCATCCTTCTTATTTCGATAAACCCACTTTGTGCCAATAGCCTTCTTCCCAAAAGGTAGATCTACCAAGTATCACAAACTTTCTGTATCTCGAACTGCAGCAATTCTTCTTGCATAGCATCAACCAAGCTTTCATCTTCAAGAGCTTCTAAAATCTTCTTGGGTTCATGTTGAGACAGGAAACAAGCAAATAAACAATGATGGAAGTCCTTATGGTTAGTTCTCTTTTGCTCCAGAACTTGTATTTACTTTGCTTCTTGTTTGAACAGCTGAGGTTGGATCTCCTAGAATAAGAGCTGAAGGATGAGAGGAGTGAATCCTTAGATGTGGGAATAGGACTAACATTCACACATTTTCCAAGTTTGTGAATCAGTCCACTGCACCCACACATCATAAGATGAAGTAGTAAGGATACCATCAGTAGAATTTATAAATATCCTCAAGTCGAGTTATTTTTCTTGAATCATCTTCTTCAGGAAGTGTTGGATCAGAAAGAGTAGTCCCCTCGTAGGACTGCAGTACTAACTGGTAAGCTAAAATAATTAACTAGGTAGTACTGCTACTTTAAGCTGGTTTGCTAACATTTACTAAAAATGTTAGTATTGCTAGTCTTAGCAGCACCTACTTGTATATCCAAGTTCTCAGTTCCTTATTCATACTCCTTCCTAGAGCTTCATCTTCCTCATTACTTCATTTTCTTACTCTAAGTCTTTCCAGTTCATCCATAAAGAACTGTTCTTCCTCTCTTGGACCTTATCTCTTGTCATCTGTTTTTTAAATCAGAGTGATTGTGAAGAATAAGAAGGCCATATTGCAGTAAAAAGCATCTTGAGCAGATACATCCTCTCTTTCAGAATCCCCTGCATCCAATAATGTCTTCTGTAGCTGTAATTTGGTTAGCATCTTGTTGACCTGCATGTAGGTTTAGCTTGATTCTCTGATCTAACGAGGTGATAATTCATACAATCAGTTAAATAATCAAGATCAAAAGCCAAATTGGTCCCTTTCCCTGCAACATTTGGTTATGATTCTCTAAAGAAGATGATTTGTATATTTTCCTTCCAATCTTTTGGTTCTAAAATTGTATACTCTAAAAGCCTGCTTTATAGAGAATAACCCAACTAAAAATCCCTCATCTGATTTTCCAGCAAACTTGCCCAGGTGGCCTGGTTATTTAAGATGGTTAACATGGCACCTAAATGTCTTATATACTAATAATTGGTATCTACATTAAAAGTTCAAAGGGTGTCTTATATGAGGCTTGTCACTATACCCTATTTAGAACATAACAAGCAGTACTAACTATTCAGCCCCAAAAAGTGTTAGGTAAAAATGAATCTGCAAGCATGGTCCTAGCAGCCTCAATAAGGGTCTGTTCTTTCTCTCAGCAACTCCGATTTTTGTTTATGGAGTTTTCTGGCATTACTGTATTCCTCTTGATCCCTTTTACCCACAGAATTCAAAACATCCTTGTTCTTAAATTCTGTACCATTATTACATCTAATAGTTTTAACTTTTTGATTCAATTGTTCTCATACTGTCTTATAAAGTCCTTAAGGATTGCACTAGTTTCATCCTTAGTTCTTAAGAAAAATACCCAACTAAACCTGCTAAAATCATCAGTGATAACTAGGCAATAGGTCTTATGGTTTAAGCTCCTGACAGATGTAGGTCCAAACAAATCCATATGAAGAAGTTGTAAAGAGTGGCTAATAGAGCTTACTGTTTTGGCCCAGGAAGCCTTTTTGCTTACTTTCTGACAAGCAACACAAGTGTTGGTCAATTTTGAAAAATCTTTGAAGGTAAACCTCTTACAAGGTTCCCCTTTACAAGTTTTGTTAGGTTTTTTGAATTACCATGACCCTACCTCCTAATGCCATTGTGTTTTGATTCATCAGTTGTAGCCTTTTGCAATTAAACAAGCCAATCCTCCTGAAGGAACAATGTTCTCTAAATTGAAGCTGTACATATTGTTTTGTCTGGATTTTTAAGTAATACTTGATTTTCATCAGGTAACTTAAACTCAGGAGAACAAAAACAAGACATTCAGAGTCAGTAAACAGAACCTTGTTCTTTTTGTCACATATTTGTGACACAGAAAAGAGATTGAAATGCTGAAGTTCTTTTACAAAGCATACATCCTCAAAATCTAACTTACCCATTTTAATTTTACCTTTACCAGTGATATAACCTTTACTACCTCCAAAAGCAACAGGGCCACCATTAAAGTCTTGAAATTCAGCAAGGTAGGCCTTGTTTCCAGTCATGTGCCTGGAACATCCACTATCAACAATTCCTTTATTCTTTAGAGCTCTATGTGGATAATCCTGCACACCAAATAGAAGAGATTAGTTTCTCTTAGGGACCCAAGCCTGTTTGGGCTTGAGTCTGCCTAGTGGATCTTTGAAAGTGTAACAATTTCTAAGATTTGATCCACCATTGTATTTGGAGACATTGTGCCAGTTGTATCTTTGTGGTCTCCAATTACAACCTGCTGAGGGCTTAACAACAGTTTCCCTTTTTCCCCCAACAGTACTAACTGCATTTACCTTAGCAGTATTAACTTTTTGTTTTGAAAAATCTGTTCTAAGTACTGTTGTCTTTTTGAAAGGCCTTGAAGATGGTGAATGAGTTTTTTTAAGAAACATTTGTTGGTCTAACTTTATTCACAATGGGCTTAACAGTATTAACTTTCATGGCAGTACTAGTTAGTGTTGTCTGTCTGTTAAAACTTTGCCTAGCAGTACTAAATTTTTTAGTACTGCTAGCTATAGCAGTACTAACTAGAATTTTACCAGTTCTAGTTAGTACTACTAAAGGAACAAATTGGTTTTGTTTATTCACTTTTTGCACATTATTCCAACCATTGTTTAACTCAGCTTTTCTTGCCATCCTCTTCTCATGGAAATCACAATCTCTAATTAAATGATTAAGACTTCCACATACAAAACATGCTCTTACAGTAAACCCATACCCCAACCTGTCTATCAACTTTAGTTTTTGACTATGTTGAACTGATTCTTGAAGTTTTTCCCTAGAGTTTTTTTACTTACTGGTTAGCAAAACTAGGTGTTTCTTGTTCTTTTCTTGGTGTAGACACATACTCATCTTCACTATCTGATTCATACTCCTCAATGATAGGAGCATCAGACCAGACCTTAGGTTGACATTCTATATTAGATTCATTGACAACTGGTTCAGACACTAATTCAGAGGGTTCTGTACTAATGTTAGATTCACAGGTATCAAATTCACTTGTTTGGGATTCAGATTCACTAGGTTGAGTCTGTTTTGGACCATATGTAAATTGTGAGTAATCTACTTCAATCTCAGGTCCAGATGGCATATAATTTCCTGTCATGGGTGGGGGTACAGCATGCATTCCATCTGCTGTATCAAACCTATTCATACAGAAGGGTTGTTATTTCTGTAACTCAACCTCTTTATTCACAAAACACTCTGCAACACTCATTTCATAGCTCACAATCGCCATCATATCTGTATCCCCATACCTAAGCCAAACTTATCATTAGCACTCATTGGGTATTTACAGTTTACTAAGATTCTTAGAAGAGTTATGCCATTTTTCTACTTTAGCCTTTAAATCTTCTTTTCCTTTTGAGCTTCTGCTAATAATTTCTTATGGTATGTGAGAACATCTTTATATCATCTAAATTCTATTTTCATAAACCTTTATCTTTGTTTCATACCTAAAGTTGTCCCTGTTGATAAGCAACTAAGTGTGCTTTCAACATTCCTACGACCTTGAGAATATGCCTTTATTTCTATGCTTGCATCACTAAGTTGTTCTCTCTAAGCATCATATAGTTTTTTAAGATTAGCATAAAGACTCTTTACACTTATTTGAACAGGAAATTACCTCTGTGTCTGAGTCTGAGCTGTTGCAAGCCATCAAAGCATAATCTTCATCTTCTGAATGATTTATCCAATCTACACCTTCTCCATCAATTGTCACCAATGCTTTAGAATCCTCCTTCTGTTCAGTTCTGCTCCCATTCTTGTTTCCAGAATTCCATGCATCCCTCCTCCTGTTATCTTGAGTTTCCCATTGATTTATACACTCTCTAGCAAAATGCCCCTGTTTTGGGCAATGTAGCATCCACTTTGGTTTTATCAAGAGCACAGGTTCTTTTGCATCAAATGTAGCTTTCTACAGTCTTCTTGTTAAACTTTTATTCTCAATGATATCATGGCCATTGCCACTCCTCAGTCCATTTCTTCAAGATCATATTCATCAATCTGTTCCAAGTCCTCATGATCCAGTTAGGCAATTATTGCTTAGTAAGTAAGGAGGTATGATGAAGTTTGTTCATACTTTGAGTTTTGACCAGAAAGATTGGGAACACAATAAGCGATACTAACATCATTAGTACTGCTGGTGTTTTCAGAAACAAATGCTACATTTTGCGGGCTAGAAGATCTTGCCTTTATATCATCAAAATTTCTTATGGGAGCTTCACTGGTAGCTTTTTCTTCAGCTATTCTGTTTCTTTCCTCTTCTTCTTCCTACTCTTCTTATATTTTCCTAGCCATCTCTTCATCACTTTCAAGCTGTTTAAACTTTTTCTCAGCTTCAGGAATACCATCAGATTCACTTTCAGATTCATCCTCCTCTTTAATTTTCCTCTTTCCTTTGTCTTTTAGATCAATTTTTAGAAGAGGCTTTAATGTCAGAAGTGATCTTGTAGAGGTAGGTCTAGGTCTGTCAGTTTCTTCAATATCCTTCAACTCTACACCTTTCTCCATTTCTCTAGAAACTGCTTTGGCTTGACTCATGTTGAGAAGAACCTTAGCTATTGTTTGATCATCTCTAAATATTGTAGGAGTAGGTATTTGAGTGGCTTGAGTAGCACTTCCCTCTCCAGTATGATCTTCAGTATCTTTTCTTTGCTCATCAGCACTTTCAATTTGCTCATCGGTACCTTCAATTTGCTCATCGGTACCTTCAATTTGCCTGTCAGTACTAACTTTGAATCCATCAGTACTAACTATTGGTCTGTCAGTACTAACTTTCTCCTTGTCAGTACTAAGTACATCTTTAGTACTAAGTATATTTTCATCAATCTCCTTGTCTTCATCCACTATTTCTCTTGTCCTCCCCTCATCCTGAGCATTCTCTATTTCCATATAATCAACTATATCTTCCGGAATCTTATCAAATAGAGGATTTCCTTGGAATGAAGATTTACCTTTAGCAAACTTCCTCCCCTGTTTGGATACAGACTGTGAGTCCCTAATGAATAAATCTCTGCAGCCTATTAAGGATGATAGCCAAAATGTATAAATACAATTGACTATATAGAAACACTAACTATGAATACTATGCGTTAATGCGGAATCTTAACACAAGTACTAAGAAAAACAATGTAGAATTGAATAAAAACTTCTATTAATCTGCTTTGAATGAATACAGATTACTAACTAATGAGATATGATTTTTGCTATGAGATATCTTGAGAGCGTATATCTAACTATGCCAATAGGAATCCTTTTATAGAACAAGGATAAACCCTAACAGGCTTACAAATCGCATACATATCTTTTCCTAAAATATCTCACACATATCTCATAAACGGTACTAACTTTTTTCTTTTAACGGTACTAACTAACTGATCAGTACTTACATTTTATACTGTCGATACTAACTATAACTATCAGTACTAACTATTTGTATTGTCGGTACTAAGTTAGAAAAACATAAATCCTAACAAGTTATGTAAGAAGAAGTTGTTTTGCTCACTTATAACTGATTTTAACTTAGGCTATTTGTATATTCAAATAGGGAGAGATTGTTGGGTTCAGTTCCTGAGCCCTTCAGTCTTTTAGTAGATTTAAACATAAAATCCCCTAAGTTACTCAAGCTGAAGTAGTTCAGTTTAAGATGTTGAAGTTCTTTCAGCATCAGCTCTTCAAGTCCTTAGAAGATTGGGAAGTATCTTTACTTCAGTATATGCGGTGGTATAGAAACTGAAGAAGGCCCTTGGTTAGAGCTTCAGTTTAGCTTGGTTGACAATTCTAAGCTGAACGTAGTCTATCTTCTTAACAAAAGCTGAAACATAAGTTTCACTTCTAGAAGGTTTACAAGGCGGGAAAAAGATTTCTTTATGCCAAAAGGAATAAAGCATTCTCCCTTCACCCCAATGGAGGTTTTTTATTCACAAAAACCAACATAACAATTAATCATGGTTTAAGTTCCAAAAAGTACCTCTTGGATCATAATTCCTACAAACATTGCAACTGCATGTCATTTTGTTTAACAGACAATCAAAATAATAAATTTTCCAAATTAATTTTTGATGGTATGCTTAGACATCTAGAGGCTAAGAAGAAGTTTGTCATTATCCCTTCGTTTTATTCTATATTTTTAGGTAGACAATACTAATATAACTTACCTTTAGATCACTGTACCTGTACATAGTTTATACTAGTAAAGTATTTTATTCTAATGGTTAAGAAGGAGGGCAAACTTTCTCAGGCAAAGTTAACACCCTTTGTTTATAATATGTTGGTCCAACCAACTCAGGTTGAGGGTGATTCCTCAGAAAGACTATCGGCTGAACAATCATCACCCTCCCCTGCTCCCACTAGTAAAGTCCCAAATGAGTCACTGCCTGACTCAACTTCTGCTCAACCTAGTGAGGTACCTTTTGAGCAACAACATGACTCTTCCCCAAGTCCTTCACCCAAACCATCACCACAGAAACCTTCACCCACCGTCTATTATTCCTGATTCCAATCCCAGAAACTACTGGTGAGAATCTTGGAGATCATTCATCCAATGATATATCCCTTTCAGGGAATGAGGATGAAATGACTCTCCCAAATGTCTATGATCTTTGTATCTCCTTATGTAAACAGGTTTCAGATCAAGCCAAAGAAATTCAAACCTTGAAGGCTAAGATCAAAAAGCTCAAGAAGCAAGCAACACCTGTCATCAAACATTTCAAAGCATATCTGAAGACTGTCTCATTGCAGAAAAGAATCCCCAAGAAGAGCTCCTCAAAGAAACAAAGGATGCACAAAAAGAATGTATCCAAACAAGGGAGGAAGATTGCAAAAGGAGAATCATCAGTACAAAGAGATCCTATGTTTGATGAAATGCCTGAAGACAACATTGATCACATGGAAACAGACCATGCTCAAAGTGAAGGGAGGACAAAAGAAAAGGTGGATGAAGACAAGGAGTTGGATGAAGAAAGACTAAGTACTAAAGATGGAGTTAGTACTGTCAAGGATGGAGTTAGTACCGACCTTGAAAAAGTTAGTACCGACTTTGAAAAAGTTAGTACTGACAAGCCATTAGTTAGTACTGACGATTCCAAAGTTAGTACTGATGAACAAATTGAAGGTGCTGATGATCAAGTTGAAGGTACTGAAGAGAATAATGAGGGAAATGAAGAGATCTTTGAAAGTACTGAAGAGCCAAGAGAAGGTACTGAAGAGAAAGTAGAAAGTACTGCTGGGCAATTAGTAGGTACTGAAGATCAAACTAAAGAAGAAGTTACTACTCAAGCTTCTCAAACATCCACTCAAACACCCACATCTATGTTATTTGGTGATGATGAAACAATAGCCACACTTCTACTCAACATGAGTAAAGCCAAAGTTGTTTCTAAGAAAAAGAGAAAGTTAGAGTTGAAGGAATGTAGAAGACCATTGAAAGACCTAGGCCTACAACAGCAAGATCACTTCTCACATTAAAACCTCTTCCAAAGATTGATCCTAAAGACAAAGGGAAGAAGAAGATTGAAGAGGAAGATGAAACTGAAAGTGAAGATGATGATATTCCTCAAGCTGTGAAGAAATTCAAACAGCTTGAGAGTGATGAAGAGTTGGCAAGGAAAGTTCAAGAAGAATGGGAAGCTGAAGAGGAGAGAAATAGAATTGCTGAAGAAGAAGCAACAAATGAAGCTCTCATTAAAAACTTTGATGATATCAAGGCAAGAATTGAGGCAGACAGAATTCTAGCTGAGAAGCTTCAAGAGCAAGAAAGAGAGCAGTTCACAATTGAAGAAAGAGCTAAGTTCCTTCATGATACAATTGCTGCTCAGAGAAAGTTCCTTGCTCAACAAAGGTCAGAGGCCATCAGAAACAGACCTCCAACCAAGAATCAATTAAGAAATCAGATGATGACCTACTTAAAACATGTGGGGAACTTCAAACATTCTGAATTGAAGAGTAAGAAGTTTGAAGACATACAAGCAATGTATGAAAAGATAAAAAGGTCAACTGAAGATTTCATTGCTATTGGGTCTGTTGAAGATGAAAGCCTAATCAAAAGAATGAATAAGAAAGATTCCTCCAAAGAAGAAGAGATCAAGCAGGAATCTAAAGAAGAAGTCAAGCAAGAGGATAAAGAAGAAGAGAACACAAGAAAGAGAAAGCAGGGTACAAGGAAAAAGATGAAGTCAAGGAAAAGAAGATTCAAACAAGATACTTCTCAAGATGACCCATCTGACATTGAGAAAGAAAATGATGAGCTGAGATTGTGTTTGACAATAGCTCCAGATGAGGACAAGGAAGTAGACTATGAAATTCTTGACAAAAAGTATCCAATCATTGACTGGCAGACTCAGAATTTTGGCACTAAACCACAGCTTGATGAATCTAAAAGCTTAGAAGAAATTAATTTGAATGTGGTAACTAGAAGTAATGGTCAAAAGAGATTCTACAGTACATTGATGACAGTGCTTTCAAGTGGTTTACAGAGAAGACTAGATGCGATAATAATAAACTGTGATGGACATATATCAAGACAAGATTCCTGAAGGTTTTGATAAAGTACTTTGGGGAGATTGGACAGTTATAGTTCAAATCTGAGAACAAGATGAAGTTTCGAACTCACGGACATAATGGAATATAATCAGTTAGAAGTTGCACAGTTCTTCAGGGGTACACACTTTGATGACTGAAGAAGGATTAGTCGTTCACATGCTAATAGAAAAGAAGTATCCTTTAAAGATGGAAATAGTGGTGCAAATGTTAAAGCTAAAATTAGAATCTGAAGAAGAAAGTACAATGGCTTTGGAATTAATAAGATTTATCCAAGAAGATACTTGCTGATTTAGATATCTAAAAGAATAAACTATGAAAGTGAGAAGGATTGAGTGTTGGCTAACCACCACACAAACAAATGGTTTTATCAATTCATCAGCTTAACAACTAAGGTTGGCTAGTCCACAGAGCAAACGGCTTGAGGTAAAGACATATCAAATCGTTATGTTTTCAATTACCAAAAATTGTAGGTAATAACTCACCTTGCTTCTTGGTGAAGAGTTGGCTAGTCCGAGATCAAATAGTTCTTGGTAAAGACTACTCAAATCTGTTGATAGCTGATAGTTTGCTAAAAACTATATGGTTTATCAATGCACCATGTTATGACAATGAAGCATTGGCTAGTCCAAACATAAACGGTATTTGGTAAAGACAAATCAAATCCGTTGATGGTTGACAGTTTACCAAAAACTGTATGGTAATTAACTCACCATATTCTTGGAATAAAGAGTTATCTATCCCAGAGCAAACGGCTACTGGTACAGGAACTCAAATCCGTTGAAGGCTGGTAGTTTTTGTCCAAAAAACTAATAAAGCCAACTTAGTTTGGATTGTAGGTATCAAGATGTTGCTGAGTAGCTGAAAAGATGTTGCTGAAAAGCTGAAAAGACAAAGTTGCTGCTAAAGAAGGATAGAGTGTACAAGATTAAGAAAAGATAAAGAATGTTTGGATACATCCTCTGTGTGATTAAAGAAGCTCAAAGAAATGAAGAAAACATGAAGTTAAAATAGTTTAACATTCATGTTTAAGGGAGGATTGTTAGGATTAATGTTTTCTTAACTTAGTACCGACAGTACAAATAGTTAGTACGCGCCAGTTATACTTAGTACCGACAGTACAAAGTAGTTAGTACTTTTAGTTAGTTAGTACCGTTAGTAGAAACATATATATATATATATATATATATATATATATATATATATATATATATATATATATATATATCACTAAATCGGGTAGCATCGGTTAGTGACGTTGTATTGGTGGTTATGACGGATCATTCTAGTTATTAGGTGATTTGTATTTAAACCGTTGCGTATTAGTGAAGGAAATTTTGTTTGGTTTTTGTGGATAGCGGTATTTTGTGTTGTTTTGTGTTAGTTGAGAGCGCAGTTTTGCCCGTGTGTGAGTGCGTTGCGATTGGTTGCTCGTGATAGGTCAAATACCCACTTCCTTATTAGGTTGTGGCGTGTGATGTATTTAGTGTATTCTGTAAGCTCAAAATGTATTCGGGCTGACCGATTATACCATCTCGTTAGGAGATAGTGTAGGAAGGTGGTAGATAGTGAATGGTCACGGGGGAGTATTGGAAAGAGTGGTGATGATCAGTTTGGAAACCTGATCATATTTTGAATATGTAAGATTTTGAGTGGTATCTTGACCTACCTAAGTAAAGTGAGATGTAAGACACCCGTTGAATAGGATTGATTTGGAAAAGTTTAAAGCGTGAAATGATGTGGTCTAGATTTTAGAACGACCTTCCTAGAAGGATAGAGACAGGATGGTTTGACCAAGTAAGGTTTACTTAGGGATTTTGAGTGAGTAAGTGTTGGTAAGGTAGAGTATGAGTTGCATTGTGCAGGACATATACCCCGTAGGGTTTGTCCCATTGGTTGAATAACCGAAAAGATTTGGCAATGCCAATTCTGATAGATTTTTCGTCTTGTCGAGGACGAGATCGTATCTTGACACCCGACTGAGGCAATGAGACCTAAAATTAAGGAATTGTGAAGCTAAGAGGTAGCATGAGAAGCTATCGTGATTTTGTGATCGGATATGGAATGATTGTAAGAAAGTGTAGAATTCAGACTGTGGAAAGGCTTAGTCTTTAGAGGGATCGTAAGAAACCTCGCTGGATAAGACTAAATTCTAGTGATTGATGTGATTCTTTGAGGAATTGAATTTCCTGTTAGTATTGAGAGTTAATGGTTTGAGTTGAATTTCAGGGCGAAATTCCTTTAAGGGGGTGAGACTATGATAACCGATAATATTTCCAAGGTTAAGTATTATAAAATATTATAGTTTTGTATTTTGAAGTCTTTCGATCTTGACAGTTTTACTGATGAAAGCTGAAAAGTTGACTTCTGTTGACTATTTTGCGTAAAAAGCAGTTTCGGTTTAACCGGGAATTTGATGGTGTATTGAGTTCGTAAATGAATCATTTATGATTCGTTCTCCTATTTTAGAGTGGATTTGAGGTTTTCAGTGCTTTCTGGGAAGTTTTTTCGCGTTTAGCGAAAAATCGTTATGCAGCGCGTACCGGCACGACAGTTTAATTATATGTGGAAATTTATAAGGTTGGGGATGTGTTAATGGTTTTATTTATTTAATAAATTCATAATTTTGAAGTAACGTTGAGTTAAATCGTAAATCGTAAACGTGAGATTTAAAAGTTAGCAGAAAAATGGTTGTTTTTGTGAAATTCGGTAAAAGACTGTGACAGTCGTAAAAAGGTGAAATTCTGAGTGAAAATGAGTTTTCAAGCCATATTTGGTGATTTGAAGTGTTTATAAACGGATGAGCAAGGTTCGGTTGAGTTTTGTCAAAAAATTCATGTTTTCGGTCCAGAGTCGGTTGATAACGGCTCAAAATGGATTTTTGTAGTAATTTAAAGAGATAAGTGTCATGTGAATAACCCAGGTTGTTGATAGAAATAATGTATAAAAACATTATTAATATTTTTCACATCTTTACGTTTTGATAATCACAAAATATAAAAACGTTCAATGTAAAATTAAACGTAAACAAGTAATTAGTAGTAAATCTTCATTTCGAAAAGTATATCACTTAAAGGTATGAATAAATAAATGCTTAATGCATTTTATGATCAAAGAAAATTTTTATTCAACCTCACACTTTTAGAAAATGTTGTAAACATTTTTATAAACATTACAAAATATTTTCTACAATTAAAAGAAATGTTTTATTCAAAATAAACATTTTGAATTTCAAATTTTCGGACCTAAAACGGCTAGAACAGTTCCAAAAAATTCCCTCTACACAAAAGACAAACTGGAGAGCGCCTAGTCTAGGGCGGCCCCCTTAAATACACGGGCAGCCCCCTTAATTTTAAGGAGACCACCCACCCATTTAAGGGGACCTCCCATAGACTGATGCTATTCCAGTTTGTCTTATAAATACTAGACTTTTTCCCACTATTTTCTCACCTTTTGCACTCATTCTTTCTGTTCTAAAACAGCCCACGCATCTCATTAAAATCCTTTGATCATCTATTACAGTAAAACTTCCTTCCTCAAGAAGGGTGATACATACCCTTTAGAGCATGAGGATGGACGCAGTACATCACTAGCAATAGATTATAGTTTGTGGGCAAGTGATCTTGATAATGGTGTATGGTCCTATACAAGTAACAAACTATGAAAATGGGTTGAGAAATGAAGTCGCCTCCAAAGACTGCTCAAGAAACTATTACAAAGACAAAGAGAAAGAAAAGCTAATAAGCATTTTACTTTTTGAAATATGCAGATGTGTATCAATCGAGGATTCCATGAATATATAGGATGCATAAGTCTATCGTGGGCCTGCTATCTAGATTAGATCTGCGGTGGACATGTTGAATCTAGAAGATGCAGAGAATGTTTTGAAGCAACAATTTGAAAACTTTTCTGTACTTTTCTGTATCTGACACAGAAGGCTTAGATAAAGCATATTATAGGTTTCAAAAACTTATCAGCCTTCTAGAAGTTCATGGTGCAGCTATTCCTAATGAAGATGTAAATCAGAAATTTTTAAGAGCTCTACCTTCATCATGGAACAATGTAGCCTTGATCATGAGGAACAAAGATGGTATAGATGATTTGGATATTGATGATCTATACAATAAGCTAAAAGTATTTGAAGCTAATATCAAAGGTTCCTCTAGCTCATCTTCAAACTCTTAGAATATGGCATTTCTCTCTATAGAAGACACTAGCAGCAGTATTGAAGTTAATACTGCTAATGGTGTTTCTATTGCATCAGGCTATAATTCTCAGGGACAAGCCTATTCATCATCATATACTAATGATCTAATGTTCTCATTCTTTGCTAATCAGTTAAATAGTCCACAACTGGATGATGAAGACCTAGAGCAGATTGATCATGATGATTTGGAAGAAATGGATCTTAAATGGCAGGTGGCCATGCTCTTTATGAGGGTTAAGCAATTTTATAAGAAGACTGGAAGAAAGTTAATCTTCAATGACAAAGAACCTATAGGTTTTGATAAAACTAAGGTTGGATGCTTTAACTTTCATAGAAGGGGCCATTTTGCAAGGGAATGTAGAGCACCAAGAAATCAAGGGAACAAGAATGGAGATACAGGATATAGGAGTAGGGACAACACCAGTAGGACTGTACCAGTGGAGACCTCTGATGCATTGGTTGTTCAGGACAATGCTTTGATTGTCCAAGATGGACTGGGATATGACTGGAGTTATATAGCTCAAGATGAACCAACTGAGTTTGCTATCATGGCCTACATTTCAAACTCCTCCGAGTCTGACACAAAGGTACAATCTTGTTCTAAAAACTGTGTAAAAACATATGAAAAACTTCAAAAATAGTTTGCTGAACAGCGATAAACTCTTAGTAAGGCTAATCTAGAAATTATAGCTTATCAGTTAGGCCTAGAATCTGTAGAGGCACAATTAGTTGTTCATCAAAAAATGAAGTTGTCTATGAAGAAAAGATTGTAGTCTTAGAATTTGAAGTAAAAGACAAAAGTAATGCTGTCCCTAGACTTAAAAATCAGTTAGATGAAACTTTAAGAGAAAAAGATGATTTAAAAGCTAAACTAGAATAGTTTCAAACATCTTTTAAAAACTTAAATAAACTGATTAATAGTCAACTAAGTTCCAAAGATAAAACTGGTCTAGGATATGGAAATCAATTGAATGAAAATGATTCAAGTGGTAGTGAATTGTTTAATAGTGTATTTGATAGTCGTTCAAGTGATGGAGATGACAATCAAACAAATGATAGGTTCAAAAAGGATAATAGATATCATGTTGTTCCTCCTCCTTTAACTGGGAACTATATGCCTCCACTAGCTGACCTATCTTTTGCAGGATTAGATGATTATGTTTATATGCCTACAGCAAATAAGACTAGTGCTAGTGTGTTTCAAGTTGAAAAAAGTACCTCTCAAACTAGCAATACTAATGTAGAAATGCCTAGAGTTGAATCTGTTAGGCCTAGTGGAGTTATCATTGAAGATTGGGTTAGTGATGATGATGAGGATATTTTTAAATCTAATGATTTGCAAGCAACAAACAAACCTAGTTTTAAAATGACTGAGTTTACTAATGCTAGGAATGAATCTGTTAAACCTAAACAAGCTGAAAAACCTAGGATAATCACTCAAAATCCTAAGGTAGATAGAAGAGATTGGAATGGGAAAATGACTCAAAAACTGGGGTAAGGATTTGGGTTTACAAAGAAAGCTTGTTTTGTTTGTGGCGGTGTCAACCATCTAATAAAAGACTGTGATTTTCATGAAAATAGAATGGCTAAAAAGTCTGTTTTGAAAAATATGGGAAAGAATTCGGGTCAAAGGGAAATTAGGCCAGTTTAGAAAAACACTCAGAGAATAAATCATCAAAATAAATTTGTTCCATCTATAGTCTTGACAAGGTTTGGAAGACTACCAGTTAGTGCTGCCAAACAAAGCTCTTTAAGAGCAACATCATCAACTAGTATTCAGACCAGTTAATACTGCTACCCATACAAATAGTGTGAATGTTTTAGAATTAAAAACAAATGCTTTTCATAAGTCTCATTCGCCTATTAGAAGGCCTTTTTATAAATCAACAGCATCAAATAGCAGGATTTCAAATGAAAAAGTTAATACTGTTAGAGTAAATGGTGTTAATACTGCTGGGCAAACAGCAGTTAGTACTGTTAAGGGAAATGGGGTCACTGCTATTAAGGCCTCAGCAGGTTGTGTTTGGAGACCTAAAATGACTGATTTAAACAATGTCTCCAAAAATAATAGTGGATCATAGGTCTCAAAAATAGTAAATTATATAGATCCACAAGGCAGACTCAAGTCATTAGTGGCTTAGGTCCTCAAAAGACACTGACTCTCTTACTTTTGTGCAGAGAAATCTACAACAAGCTTTGAATAACAAAGGAATATTTGATAGTGGATATTCTAGGCACATGACAGAGAACAAAGACTTCCTTACTGACTATCAAGACCTAGATGGAGGTTTTGTTGCTTTTGGTGGCAGTGCTAGAGGTGGTAAGATAACAGGAAAAGGAAAGATAAGAACAGATAAGTTAGACTTTGAAGATGTGTTTTTTGTCAAAGAACTAAAGTTTAATCTTTTCTCTGTCTCATAAATGTGTGACAAGAAAAACAGTGTTCTTTTTACTGAAACTGAATGTCTTGTTTTGTCTCCTGATTTTAAGCTACTTGATGAAAGCCAAGTACTGCTTAGAGTTCCCAGGCAAAGCAATATGTACAGCTTTGATTTAAAGAATGTTGTTCCTTCTAGAGATTTAACTTGTTTGTTTGCAAAAGCCATAATTGATGAGTCTAAATTATGGCATAGGAGGCTGGGTCATGTGAATTTTAAAACAATGAATAAACTTGTGAAGGGAAACCTTGTAAGAGGTCTTCCTTCAAAGATTTTTGACAATGACCATACTTGTGTTGCTTGTCAGAAGGGAAAGCAACACAAGGCTTCCTGTAAGGCTAAACTTATGAGCTCTATCAGCCAACCCTTACAGATGTTGCATATGGACTTATTTGGTCCAACATCTGTTAGGAGTATCAACCATAAGACATATTGCCTTGTAGTAACTGATGACTTTAGCAGGTTTAGCTGGGTCTTCTTCTTAGCCTCTAAGGATGAGACAAGTGGGATTCTTAAGAGATTTATAACAGAAATAGAAAACCAATTAAACCATAAGGTTAAAGTAATCAGGTGTGATAATGGGACATAATTCAAAAATAGGGAAATGAATGAATTCTGTTGATTAAAAGGGATTAAAAGGGATAAAAAGGGAATTTAGTGTTGCCAGAACTCCACAACAAAATGGAGTTGCTAAGAGAAAGAACATGACTCTGATTGAGGCAGCTAGGACTATGCTAGCAGACTCACTTCTACCTACTGTATTTTGGGCTGAAGCAGTTAATACTGCTTGTTATGTTCTAAATAGGGTTTTAGTGACCAAGCCTCATAACAAGACACCCTATGAACTTATAATTGGCAGACCACCAAGCATAAGTTTCATGAGACCTTTTGGATGTCCTGTTACTATCCTAAATACCCTAGACCCTTTAGGAAAATTTGATGGGAAGGCTGAAGAAGGGTTTTTAGTAGGGTACTATGTAAATAGCAAAGCTTTCAGGGTATTTAATTCTCAAACCAGAAAAGTTGAAGAGAATCTGCATGTAAACTTTCTTGAAAATAAACCAAATGTTGCAGGACAAGGACCTAACTGGCTTTTTGATATTGATTCCTTAACAAATTCTATGAACTATCAACCAGTTACTGCAGGGAATCAAACTAACAAAAATGCAGGTCCACAAGAAGCTAATGGTGATACAGGTTTGAAGAAAAGTGTTGATGCTAGACAATCTGAAGAAAAGAATGTGTCTACTCAACAATATATTGTGTTCCCATTATGGTCTTCTATCTCTTCAAGCTACAAGAGCTCAGATGAAACGTATAAAAATGATACAACTGATGATGCTGCTGGTGAAACTCTGTAAAAAGACTGTACAAGAACCAGCAAGTGAGTATGATCAAGCCTTGAAGAATGTTCTTGATAAGATGATGGATCAAGAGAAGGAGGCTACAGAGCAATCAGATGCTGTTAGAAAAGAGTTTGAAGCTCAGTGTGATAGCCAGCTTCTTCAGGAGAAGATTACTAGAGCTAGCAGTACTAACAGTTTTAATACTGTTAGCACACCAGTTAATACTGCTAGTGCATCCAGGACTTTTAGTCCTGTTGGACCATCAAGTGGACCATCATTTGTTCCTTTTGGTGGATCTTTTCCTATTGATGTTGCTAATCTTCCTCATGATCCTCTAATGCCTGAATTGGAGGATACTGCTAAAATTCGAAGTACTGGCATTTTTGGCAATGCCTATGATGATCATGACTTGGAAACTCTCAATACTCCTTATGCTGATCAAAGTGTGGGTGCAGAGGCTGATTTCAACAACATGGAACCTTCCACTGTTGTCAGTCCTATTCCCACAACTAGAGTACACTCTATTCATCCTAAAGCTCAGATTATTGGGGATCCAAAGTCAGCAGTACAAACAAGGGGCATGACAAAGAAGAATTCTGGAGAGCATGCTATGATTAGCTACATCCAAAAGCAGAGAAGGACAAATCACAAAGATTTCCAGAACTGCTTATTTGCTTGTTTCCTTTCTCAACATGAACCCACAAAGATATCTTAAGCCCTTGATGATGAAAGTTGGGTTGAAGCAATGCAAGAGGAGCTGCTTTAGTTCAAGATTCAGAAGGTTTGGACACTAGTTGACTTACCTAGTGGCAAAAAGGCCATTGGTACAAAGTGGGTGTTAGAAATAAGAAGGATGAAAGGGGAATAGTTGTAAGGAACAAAGCCAGACTGGTAGCACAAGGGTATAAACAAGAAGAAGGCATTGATTATGATGAGGTTTTTGCTCCTGTTGCTAGGGTTGAAGCAATCAGGTTATTTTTGGCCTTTGCATCATTTATGAATTTTCCTGTGTACCAGATGGATGTTAAAAGTGCTTTTCTCTATGACACTATTGAAGAGGAGGTATATGTTTACCAACCTCTAGGTTTTGTAGATCCAGAATTTCCAAAAAAAGTCTACAAAGTGGATAAAGCCTTATATGGTCTACATCAAGCTCCTAAAGCTTGGTATGAGACATTCTCTACCTATCTGCTGGATAATGGATTTCACAGGGGACAAATTAACAAGACTTTGTTCATAAAGAGACTCAAGGGTGATATTATACTAGTTCAAGTATATGTAGATGACATCATCTTTGGTTCAACTAAGAAGTCTTTATGTGATGACTTTGAGCAGATAATGCACAATAGGTTTCAGATGAGTTCAATGGGAGAACTTACTTTCTTCTTGGGTTTACAAGTCAAACAGAAAGAGGATGGGATCTTCATTAGTCAGGATAAGTATGTTGGTGAGATCCTAAAAAAATTTGGCTTTTTCAGTATAAGGTTAGCCAATACTCCCATAGAAACACACAAGGCTTTAACAAAAGATGAAGATGGTGAGGATGTTGATGTCCATTTATACAGATCAATGATTGGGTCATTGATGTATCTTACATCCTCTAGACCAGATATTATGTTCTCAGTTTGTGCTTGCTCAAGATTTCAAGTTCAGCTAAAAGTTTCCCACTTGAATGCAGTAAAAAGAATCTTTAGATACCTAAAAGGTCAACCTAAGTTGGACCTTTAGTATCCTAAGGACTCTCCTTTTATATTGGAAGCTTTTTTAGACAGTGACTATGCAGGTGCCAGCTTGGACAAGAAATCCACAACAGGAGGTTGTCAATTTCTTAGTTCAAGGTTAATCTCTTGGCAGTGTAAAAAGCAGACTGTGGTGGCTAACTCAACTACTGAAGCTGAATACATTGCTGCTTCTCACTACTGTGGATAAGTGCTTTGGATCCAAAATCAGATGTTGGATTATGGATACAATTTCATGCAGACAAAGATTCATGTTGACAATGAGAGTGTTATTTGTGTTGTCAAGAATCCTATCTATCATTCTAAAATAAAGCATATAGAGATTCGGCATCATTTCATTAGAGAATCTTATGAGAAGAGACTGATTGAGATGGTCAAGATACACACTGACTACAATGTTGCAGATCTTCTTACTAAAGCCTTTGATGTGACTAGGTTTTAGTTTTTGATTGCAAGCATTGGTTTGCTTAATCCTTAGTGCATGAATTAAGGGGAGGCTCTTTATGTACATATGTTAGTTGAGTTGGTATAGAAGGATATATATGATGGCAAGTCTCTTAATAATGTTGGGCTTAGTTGATACTGCTAGGTAAAACTTTATACTGCTGGTACAAATGTTAGTACTGCTAAGGCTCAGTTAGTATTGTTGTGTATATATGTATTGGTGTGGCTGATAAAAGTTTGAGGAGAGGATATTGCTCATATCATGGATGTCTTTTTAGTGTTGGTTATACACCACACAACAAATGGTCATCAATTCATCATGTCTAACAGACAAGAAAGAATTGGCTATTCTAGGGAAAACGGCAACTGGTAAAGAATTCTTAAATCCGTTGATGACTGATAGTTTGCCAAAAACTATACTTCCAACTAAATTTTTTGGGATGACTTGAGGTTAAATTTGGGAAGAAATGGGTCAAAAGTAATATTTTGATTTGGTTAACAGTTTTTGACTTCTATTCATGGGTTACGTATAAATATGGATCCTCATGAATTCTCACATGTCTATCTAGTTATTTCTAGTGTGTTTGTGATGAATAGAGGCATGTTGTTGCATGACTATTGGAGAAAAGGTTAATACTGCTAGGCAAATGATGGGCAAAAATATTAGTACTGCTAGACCAAAGTTAATACCGCTAGTGTTAACTTAATGCTGCTAGGTTACCGTTAGTACTGCTTGCAGTGGAATTAGTTATCATTAATTAAATATAACCGTTGAGATATTTTTGCCCCATACTTTGCTTAGAGGTTACCTGAATTGGATAATTTGTGATACTTCTCTAATTTTTAATCTTTTCTTCAAGATAAATCACTATTTATTCAGTCGATCACATCAAAATCCTTAAGTATCATCTATATTTTTCTAACTTGTGGGCTTAATTTGTGATAATTCTCTAATTTTTAATCTTTTCTTCAAGATAAATCACTATAATTTGTGGGCTTAATGGTATCCGATATGACACGAATATGAACCTGAACTCGATAATCACCAGAATCCGTTAAAAAGGTGTAGAAGCATAATAGTGTCTTGCCACTCCGTAGAAATCTTAAGGCCTCGCTTGAGCTACCTTATCTCATTCTTAAGTCATTACTTTTACGATTGCAAATCCTTGCAATCATGAACGGTTTGTGAAGCTAACCGACTTATGCACACTTGAGCTAATGGAGCTGATTCATCGAACTAACGACTGAGTACCATAATCCGCCGTCTATCGCATAAGCTCTCTCGCGAGCTCCTCTTATTTATTGAACTTTATTCTAGGGATACTCACCCTCTGCATCCCATCACCATTTGTCATAGTTATTGTCGTTATGGTTGCTGTTGTAGTTGCTGTTGTTGGATCCTGGAGTGGTCCCAGATTGTACAAACTTTATCAACTAAGTGATGAAACCCACCTTAAACAAGATAAGCATATGTCGA
>BQNB010023712.1:21674-61509 GCA_026074375.1 Tanacetum coccineum | reverse complement strand
ACTTGTTTGTATTCTCAAGTCTAAGGATGACTTAACTAACCATATTCGAAACTTTACTTATGACAACGGATCCAAAAGTAAATATTCGAAGGTCGGGGTGTCCAATATGCATCCCTTGTGAATAACATATGAGTTTGGCGAGAACCATTCATACATTCAAAGAATATAACCAACACTCATATTTGTCTTGTGTAACAATACTCCCATATTGTTAACCGACAATGGACATATTTAGAATGATAAATCATTCATGGATTAAACATGCAAATATAGGATAACAATCATTATATGAGTGAAAAACAAATACCAAATATCTTTATTCATCAGAAAACAAATTGTCTTACAATCCCAATTATCCAAACACTAATAAAACACAGATTTACATGAGACTACTAGCTGGAAGCATTCCAATATTCTTAGTATGTTCTGAATGCTTTAGAAAGGCTAATTCTTTAGTAAAAGGATCAGCTAAGTCGTCATCTGTGTGAACTGTTTCTAACTTAATGTCGCCATATTCAATAACTTCATGAAGGTAGTGAACTTTGGCATATAAATGTCTAGCACCTTTAGTGATTCCTGATTCATTAGCTATAGTAATTGCTCCAGTATTATCACAATGCATATTTATGGGTTCTTTGATAGTGGGAACAAAACCCAGCCCAGAATTGAATTTTCTAACCCAAATGGCTTCCTTAGAAGCATCATAAGCAACAATATACTCAGCTTCTGCAGATGAAGTTGCGAAGATGCTTTGCTTTGTACTCTTCCAGTCAACAACACCTCCATTTAAAACGAATACATATCCTGTCTGAGACTTGAGGTCATTGGCATTCGTCAAATATCCAGCATCAGTGTAGTAAGAAACCCTGAGCTCTCGTTTTATATCACCTCTGTAAACCAAAAACATATCATTAGTATTCCTCAAATACTTTAGGATGTTCTTCACAGTAGTCTGGTGAATATCACCTGGATTCTATTGAAATCAGCAGCGAACGCAACATCAGGGCGAGTACATCTCACATCATACATAATAAAACCCACAGCCAAGGCACATGGTACATTTTGCATGCGCTTCAATTCAACAGGTGTTGAAGCACCTTGTGATTTACTCAGTCTTAGCTTTTCTTGCATGGGGATATTTTCACGTTTGGAATTCTCCATATGAAAGCTCTTTAAGATTTTCTCAATATAAGCACTTTGACACAAACCAATTAACCGTCGTGATCTATCTTTGTTGATCTTGATTCCAAGAATATATGCAGCTTCACCTAAATCTTTCATAGCAAAAGACATTCCAAGGTAGGATTTTACATATTGTAACATTGGAATGTTGTTTCTCATGATCAATATGTCATCGACATACAAGATTAGGAAAGTGACATTACTCCCACTAGCCTTTAGATATACACATAGCTCATCACGATTTTGAATGAAACCAAATTTCTTTATTTCATCATCAAATTGTTTATTCCATTGCCTTGATGCTTGCTTAAGTCCATAACTTGAGGTTGCTCCATATAGACCTCTTCTGAGAGATGTCCATTGAGGAAGGCAGTTTTAACATCCATTTGCCAAATCTCATAGTCATAATGCGTGACTATGGCTATAAGAATCCTTCTAGCTCTAATGTCTGCAACTGGAGAGAATGTTTCTTCATAATCAACCCCGTAGGTTTGAGTGAAGTCCTTTGCTACAAGATGAGCTTTAAAGGTGTGTACAGCTCCATCCATATTGGTCTTCTTTTTAAAGAGCCACTTGCTACCAATGGTGTTGCCGTTAGGAGGAAGATTAACTAAGTCCTAAACTTCGTTATCTTTCATGGATTGTATTTTGACATTCATAGCATCAAGCCATTTTTCAGACTCAAGGTCTAATAATGCAACTTTATAGTTAGCGGGTTCACTGAGATCCCCTAACTCATGCTCCTCAGCATCAACGTATAAGCACATACGATCTAAAGCATGTCGTGTCCTTGTGGGCCTACGAATGGGAATGATATCACTTTGAGGTTCATCTATGTCTAGATCATCTTCTTCACAATTTAAGCTAGTGTCAATAGAAGGATGTGTATCTTCTTCTTGAATAATTTCAAGATCTTCTAAACTCCCACTTGCTTTTTGAATTTTGCTTCTGCTTCTTTATTTTAATGCAAGTTTATGCAGTAGTTATATGCAAAGAAAAGACCAGAGGCGTACAATGGGGAGAAGTGCAATGTCTGACTTATCTTTAGCTAGCTTTGCATGGTTTTATGTACACGTGATGCTCGTTTCTAATCTTTGGAAAATGGACAAAAAAAAATTTCATCTTCGTGTTAGTGGTGTCTTCCTATTTATCTAGTTATTATGAACTACTTTGCTAGAGAGTTATAATAGTTGATATACGCAGTGCTGGAAATAAAGTTAGACATGAGGATTTAAAGTGGATTAATCAATTGTTTTCTCGATTGTTTTCTCTTTTTTCTGTTATACTGTTTTTGTGTTCATTCATTCTCTCAACATATCCTGACATATTGTGGTTAAAATAGTTCAACCGACTTCATTTACGGCACCGGTTCAAACTCAGCTTCCTGATAATGAAAGAAGTGACCCTGATGACCATCCAAGCGATGATGACAACAACGCGGTTGAGGATGAACCTGAGGTGGACGTCTCTAAGCTTACAGGGAAACAAAAAAAATTGTTTGAGCTAAGGCTGAAGATGGTAATCAGAATATATATCCAATTCTTTTTCCCTTGGCTATGATTTATGTACGCAATAGTGCTCACTCTGTGTTTCTTCATATGCAGAACGAGGCAAGGAAAGCCAATCAAACCGCCATGGTAGCAGAAAAGAAAAGAATGGAGGCTCCACAAGAGTCGAGAGGAATATCAAAACAAAAATGGATGGAGGAGAGGAAGAAAAAGATCGGAAAACTTCTTGATTCTAATGGGATGGATATGTCAAAAGCATACATGTTAGATACGCAACAGATGGCAGAGGCAAAATACAAAAAGTGGGAGAAGGAACCTGCTCCAGGCGGTTGGGATGGTATGACCTTTTTACTCTTTTCTTAATTACTGCTATCAGATAAATACTCCCTCTTTCCAGTTTTTTATAACAGCCAACTATAGTTATCAGTATCAAAAGCTATTTGTTTATTGCCGTCATTATGTATAAATTTTCTGGTGTTGGTTTGGGTCAATGAGTTTCTTTTCTTTATTCTATTTGGGAGGGTTTTTAGATGTATCGAATAATTGTATGCTGCCATATAGAATGAACTGAAAATCTTATTAGGAGTCGTTGATGTATGCTGCCCAAGTCACATCTAATGATATTTACGATGCTCTGTCTTGCAGCTATTACCTCACTCAAAGAACAAGTTATAGCACTCCAAGAACTTGGATTTCCTGGCTGGAGTGAGAAAAACGTGCAGGTTCAGCAACAAGTCATTGAAGTTGTAAGCCATATAGCTTCAACTCCAACAAAGTTCCCTATGAAGTGTGTTGTACTATGCATAGCAGGTAATAAAGCTTACTATAAATCCTTCACTTGCTTTAAATCTGAGTTATTAAGATAGAGCATTGTTTTATGAGTTTGTTATACATCTGAGTTTATATTTTTGCTTGGCGACAGGTATTTGTGAAAGGGTTGCTGATATTAAGACTTGTGCCCAAGCCATGAAATGCCTAACCACATTCTCTGAAGCGATGGGCACAGAGTTAACAACTATTTGCCATCAGTGTACCGGTGAAACGTAGAAATCAATGAAAAAAAACTATAGGCTACCTGTTTATTACTTAGTAGTTGTATGTTCCATTATTTATACTAGTTAAACAACTAAACATTCATTATTAGATTAACTCTTAAACCATTTTTCATTATATGAACTTTTTTATTAATTATATAGCAAAACATTACTATATAATTGCAAAGAAAAATTTAAGAATTAACAATAAACAAACTTAACAATGTAATACGATTACCAAAAAGAATAATTTTAACAAATGATGTAGTAGCTTTTTTTAATGCAAACTTAGCATGTAAATTCACTACTGACCTGAGTTATGATCAAAGGCGACGCTTGATACGAAAAGAATTGATTCCGACATGATAGTAAAACACATGAAGCCAGACCCAACACCCACATTCGAAAGGTCCAGACAGATTGTGTCGAGTCATCAGTTGTCGGGACAGTTGAACGAACTTCTTCTATAGGAGATTCCTCGTCGTCATGTTCTTCTATAGGACATTCCTCGTCAACATGTTCTTCTATAGGACATTCCTCGTCAACATGTTCTTCTATAGGAGATTCCTCGTCAACATGTTCTTCTATAGGACATTCCTCGTCATCATGTTCTTCTATAGGAGATTCTTCGTCATCATGTTCTTCTATAGGAGATTCAGTGTCATCATGTTCTTCTTATAGACTTCTCGTGCAACATGTTCTTCTATAGGAAATTCCTCGTCAACATGTCTTCTAGTAGGACATTCCTCCATCATGTTCTTCTATAGGAGATTCCTCGTCAACATGTTCTTCTATAGGAGATTCAGTGTCATCAAGTCATCAGTTGTCGGGACAGTTGAACGAACTTCTTCTATAGGAGAGTCCTCGTCGTCATGTTCTTCTATAGGACATTCCTCGTCAACATGTTCTTCTTTAGGAGATTCCTTGTCAACATGTTCTTCTATAGGAGATTCCTCGTCGTTAGGTTCTTCTATAAGAGATTCCTCGTCATCATGTTCTACTATAGGAGATTCCTCGTCAACATGTTCTTCTATAGGACATTCCTCGTCATCATGTTCTTCTATAGGAGATTCTTCGTCATCATGTTCTTCTATAGGAGATTCCTCGTCGACATGTTCTTCTAAAGGAGATTCCTCGTCGACGTGTTCTTCTATAGGAGATTCCTTGTGAACATGTTCTTCTATAGGAGATTCCTCGTCATCATGTTCTTCTATAGGAGATTCCTCGTCAACATGTTCTTCTATAGGACATTCCTTGTCGTCATGTTCTTCTATACGAGATTTTTTGCCGTCATGTTCTTCTAAAGGAGATTCCTCGTCGTCATGTTCTTCTTCTTCCTCGTTTAGTTTCTTGTTGGTCTCCAATGCCATACTTTCCATTTTTTACTATCAACTTTTTTTGGTTACATGCATGTGGGATATTATTATTTTAATGTGTGTTTACATAGAGTAAGGTGAGGTTTAAATGATGGGGATTGATTTGTTGCTTTATTGGAATCACATAGTAACCATGACAACTCTACTCAACTACCTTCTCAACATTAAATAATAGTTGTTTTAGTCAACATTAAAAAACAAGTCATTTTAGTCACCGTGTGAGACCTCAACCTTTTAACACTCAAAATAAGTCTACAAACCTTCCACGTCATTCTCATTCTTAAATACATGGTAAAGTGACACATCTGAAAACTCCGATGCATGGTTGTGTGGGGGCGTTTTTAATAAAAACTCCGATGCTGACGAGATTTTTTCTGGTTTGACGTTTTAACATGCCAATGATAAGGCTCAAGTGGGGAATTGAGCCCTCTCATTGGTTAATCGAATCCCTTGATTTGGCCAAAATTGAGTTCTCTTATTGTATAAAAGATAAGGGTACTTTGTTACTGAGTTTACTTTGCACATTATCAATTTATCATTATCAAAACAAGTATATGTTGCAGACATGTATCTTTTTCATTTTTGCAACACCTGAGTACAACCAATGCATCAAAACAAGTGTTTTCAAACTAGGGATGAGCATGGGTAACCAACTGGGCTAGCTCAGTTGGCCACCAAGATTCCTTAAGGGCTTGGGGAAGAGATGTTTGGCTAGGGGAGGTCTTGAGTTTGAGTCCCACCCGAGACTTTTATGTTGGTGATTTTAGTGTCATCAAGCCATTTGTCGTAATGGTGATTTACTGGAGACCAATGAGGTTTCATGTTCGGCTCGGTAACAAGTTAGGGGAGTGTGGAGTACACGCTTGTTGAGCTAACATGTAATCTATCAAGACAGGAGGTTGTTACACCGTAACCAAAATAATGGATACACTGTAACCAAAATGGTTACGCATTAACAAGTAAGATATGAAGTTGGTTACGCTTTAACCAAAATGGTTACGCCGTAACCAAAATGGTTACGCCGTAACAAGTATGACATGAAGTTGGTTACATTGTAACCAAAATGGTTACACCGTAACAAGTGTGTCAGAAGGTTGGTTAAATTCGGTTTTAACCAATTTTAACTTCTCGTAGCCGTCCTATTTTCCTGTATATGATACATAGGAACATACTTGGTCTACACACACAGAAAACACATGAATTTTCCATACAATTTCTTCATTGTTTTTTATTTATGTTTCTTGTGCCTAGAACATAAATTGTATACTCTTTATATTATCCCGATAGAGATTTCGTGCAACCCATGCATCTTGATAGGGTCGAAATACTTCATACGGAAAGTGGAATATCATTACACGATATAAAGAGTTATACAGGATCATCACACACACCCTAGAACTTTGGGAAATTGGACAAGTTTGAGGGGCATGATTTTAGGCGATGGCAAAAGAAGATGCATTTCTTGTTGACGACGTTGAAAGTGGTTTATGTGTTGACAACACCGATGCTGGAATTGGTGGAAGATGCAACAGTGAAAGCGATAAGGATAAGGGCTAAGTGGGAGAATGATGACTACATATGCAGGGGTCACATCTTAAATGGTATGTCAGATTCTCTTTTTGATGTTTATACGAATGTTGAATCGACTAAGGAGTTGTGGGATTCACTTGAATCAAAGTACATGGCAGAGGATTCTTCTAGTAAGAAATTCCTTGTAAGTAATTTTAATAATTACAAAATGGTCGATTCTAGACCGGTCATGGGACAGTACAATGAACTCCTTAGGATCCTTGGACAATACACAACCTGGCTTGAAAGTGGATGAATCTATTTCTGTTTCGAGTGTAATTGATAAGTTGCCTCCTTCCTGGAAGGATTTTAAGCATACTTTGAAACATGGTAAAGATGATTTGTCTTTGGTCCAACTTGGTAGTCACTTGCGCATAGACGAATCTCAAAGGGCGTAGAAAAGTGACAAGGACAAAGGTAAAGAAGTTGGTGGACCCTCTGTTAACATGACAGAAGAGGGTAAGAACAAACACAACAAACAAAATAAAGGTAAAAAGCGATCCAATGAGAACAACAATGGTTCTAGTTCGAACAAGAAACCAAAGTTATAATGTTGAAAATGTGGCAAGACAGGTCACTTTAAGAGGGATTGCCGAAGTGGTAAAAAACAACGCAAATACTGGTGGTTCGGGAAAGGGGTGTAAGGACCAATCCCAAGACCAAGGTCAGAATTTAGTGCCTGTTTGGAACAGTTTTGTTAAATATTATGTTTCACTAATCTCTGAGGCATTTTATGTGCAGGTTGATGCAATTATGTGGTGGATAGATTCTAGCGTTACAACTCATGTTTGTATAAATCGTTGTTGGTTTAAGACATTCGAACCAGTGGAAGACGGATCTGTACTTTACATGGGTGATGAACATTTCGCTCCTGTTCATGGCAAAGGAAGCGTAGCATTAGAATTTAGTTCTTGAAAAATTGTTACTTTGTTTAATGTGTTGTATGTACCAAAACTTTGTAAGAACTTAGTTTCTGGTCGTGTGTTGAATAAGTATGGATACATGCAGGTTTATGAATTCGATAAGTATCTCTTATCGAAGTGTGGTGTATTTATAGGATTTGGTTATTATAACAATGGTATGTTTATGTTAAACTTGAATAAAGTTTTGGATGATTTGGATTCTGTATATATGTCTTCTTTCTCTACTGTTGTTAATTCCTCATTACGGCATGCTCGTTTAGGACATGTGCACTATAAAAGAATGCTTGAAATGTCTAAAGATGATCTAATTCCTGCTATTGATGAAAATCCGGAAAATGTACTACTTGTATGTTAACGAAAATCACTAAGAAACCATTTCAAAGTATAACAAGGAAATCTGTCATACTTGAATTAATACATAGTGATTTGTGTGATTTTCATGCTACACCATCTTTGGGCAATAAAAAGTATGTCATAACTTTTATAGATGATGCCTCTAGGTTTTGCTACGTTTATTTGCTACATGCTAAAGATGAAGCCCTTGATATATTTAGGATTTATAAAACAGAAGTTGAATTGCAACAAAATGACTTAATTAAAACCTTACGCACTATAACAACCCGAAATTTTCATAAATGTAATATCTACCTAAAATATTAAGATCACCTTTATACGGGGAAATTTTTCGTTTTATCACATTCCATTTTGTAACATTGTTTACATAACCAAAGTAAACGAGCTCACGCAACAACCAATGCCAACTATAACTATGTTTATATCATGTAAACATCCTAATTAGCATTTTATCAAAACCCTAATTATAAGTAATGTTTACATATAAAACCAAATGTACAATCTAACAAGGCATGTATACAAGTGTATAATACATAACTTTTGAATATTTTTTTCCCTCCTAAACTCTAGTACAACCCTTCAAAGCACAAGATACAATCCAATTAAGCATAATATTCAAAATAACTCTTTTCCTTTCATTTCTTTTTAAAAATTGTACCACCTTCTTAGCTTAAGTTACAAAATCATTTAGCACAACATGTTTCCCTCCAAAATCAGTATACAACCTTCTAAAGCACAATGTACAAACCATGTATGCATAAAAATCAAACTAGGTCATTTTACCTCCTAAATCAGTTTAGTTTCTTACCACCACTTTAGCACAAGGTATAAACACTTAATGCATGACTTCTAAACCCTAATCCTAAACCCTAATTATTCCTAAAACCCTAATCTTAAACCTAAACTCTAAATGAAAACCCTAAACTAAACCTAAACCTAATTAGAAACCCTAATTCCTAAAACTAGTTCTAACCTAAAAACCAAGCAAGCACACTACCACCTAGGGGTGTTCACGGGGCGGTTCGGTTCGGTTTGTTGGAAGATTTAAACTATCCGTCGCGGGGCGGGTAATTAATTTTACTATCCGTCGCCGAACCGTACTAGGCGGTAACCCGTACATGCGGTTACCCGAAGTGAGCGGTTACCCAGCGGTTTCGTGTCACGGTCAAACCGATTTTGACGTTTAATTAAGTTTAACCGTATAAAAAAACATATCCTAGAACATAAATGTATTTTCTAATTAAAATAAATGACGATGAATTTAAAGTAATATAAAACTTAAGTATTTTCCGTTACAATAATTGCATTCAAATATTACATATATAACGAGATAACAAAAAATAAAACTCTATTATAGATTAAGATCACATAATCAATTTTCACACATAATTTTTACAAATGTTTTTACTTTTACGAGCCGAAAAAGTCGTTATACAATAGAACAGTATTGCAATAATCGTTTAATACATTGTACAATTATTGTAATATTAGTTTAGAAATAATCAATGTATATAATATGCACGGTTTTCGGTTCGGTAAAACACGAGAATATCTAAAAGTAAAAACCGAAAACCGAACCATTATAAGGCTGGGTTGTTCGGTTTCGTTTTTTTTTTTTCGGTTTCGGTTTCTTCGGTTTCGGGTTTTTTCGGTTTCGGATTGAGCGGTTCGGCTCGGTTCGTCGGTTTCACGGTTTTTTTGAACACCCCTACTACCACCACTCCTTGTCACTACCTTTCTAGCCTACTTAGCACCTCAAGCAACCACCCTACCACCTTACAAGCACCTCCATCACCTCCCTTTGTCACCAAGTCTCACACGTCACCCTATGTAAGACAAAACCCTTTAACACCACACAACACCTTGCTATACGATTTTACTAAGCTACTTAGTCACCCCTACTTGGCCACCACACCAAGAACACTTGGGCACCAAGTCCTTTCTTGCTTATATAAAGCCAAACCAAACACACACTCTCAATTCATCCATTAAACTCTCAACCAAGCTTAAAACAAGTTCTAGCCAAGCTAAGGAAGAAGTATAAGGTACTTAGATCATATTAGAAGCCAAGAAGAACGAAGGAAAAGCCTTAGAACTCGTCACTAAGTCATACGAACCCAAAAACCCACCTTTTTGACCCGTTTTCAAAATTGTAAGTCCTCTCCTTGTTCCATAAGCTCATAATCTGTTTTAAATCTTTCATAAGCTCTATAAGATCCTATATAAACTTTTTTTTATCATTTGAATCACAAACCCATGCGTTTTTGGTTTTCCTAAACCATACGCACCCATTTTGTGTTTTTAAGCTCATACGCCCTTTCCATAAGATATAGGCTCGTAAACTCTACTTATTTTAGCTTATTCTAATAAGTCATAACCTGCAAAACTCTTTTGGATTTCAAAAATATCAAAATTATAGATTTTGGACTTAATTTGAAAATGTTTTCATGCAAAGGGGTATATATCGTAACTTTCTGAAATTTATAACTAAAGGGGCAGAAAATGTCATTTTCCTAAAGTTATAACTATAAGGACCTATCTTGCCAAGTTTTAAAGTTAAAGGTTTAAATTATATATACTATATATATAAAGGACTAAACATGTAAAAGTTTATAAACCAAGGGTATATTGTAACAACCCGAGTTTCACGACGCGTACGACGATCGCGAATTCGACGTCATAATTATTATTTTATAAATTCGTATGAGCGAACGTCGACATTTAAAATTTTATTTGTCGTAAATAATTATTTTCGTATTTCATTACGAACGGAAATTTAAAATATTTATTTTTGACGTTTTGCGAGTCAACGTTTGATCGCGCGTTCGTTAATCGTTTTAAGTATCGTAGAAGATTTCGACGCACTTCGTTATTATTTTTATTGTGATAATTTTTTGTTTTGTTGTCGTCGTCCCGAGTTAGCCGAAACCGAGTCAGAATTTTATTTTTTTACGTGAGTTAATATCTTATTAAAAGTTTTAAATTAAGTTTAGTGTGACAGAAATAAAAATATTTACGAAAGTGGTGACCCGAGCTTTGGCTGAATAAATAACAAAGAAAAGACGTTTTGTACTATGGTTGAAAGGATAAAGTAAAAGGAGGGACTATTGTTGTCAAAATGCTAATCTCTAATTCTATAAATAGGGTGATACTTCCACCATTTATCGCTTTTTTTCCCTTGTTCTTACACCACCACCGCCAGCCACACACTAACACCACCACTTTCCGGCCGATTTTCCGACATGCATCACGATCCGACTTCAAAATATTAATCCCCTCGTCATTACCTACACATCCATCTAAAGAAACACGTCATGCAATAAGTATTTCTCTAGTTCAAATTTGGTTCGAGTTTGATCGAAATGGGTTTGAAGGAATGGTTTCTAATGGTAAATAAAACATTATAGTGGGCTTGGTTTAAAGGAAAAATGTTCGGTTCTTTGTTTCGGGTTGTGTCCGAGTTCGGTTGGGGACAAGAAAGGATGAGACAAAAACTTTTCTTTTCCGATATTTCTTATTATAGCATTGTATGTATTCTAAATACTAGTGTTATATTTATTTTTATGAATTGATTGAGTTTCGATTTATGCATGTGATGGAATCGCTATGATCTTGCGCTGACTAGTTAGATTTGGTTATTGGATGATTGAGCGAGTTGGGTATAGTTTATAGGCCATTTTAAATATATTGTGAATGAGTTTCTGGATTGAAAAATGGTTTTGGCGCATTTTGTAAAGTGTAAAATTCGTGGAGAATTTGTGGCACGCAAAACGAGGTTCAAAAATTCCTAAAATCTGATTTTTGATGCTAAAATATGATAGAGTTCGTCCTAATGTACGTTTCGATAATTCGAACGTCCCGTAACTCCTTATAACGAAGAAGTTACAGCGAAAACAAGTTTTGAAAACATGAAAGTTTCCAAACAGCACTTAGGTAATCCAACCTTTCCAACAGCTATTGCATATTTTTGGTTGCTGTCAGGAAATTAAACGCTCGTTTTGGGCACTTTCGATTCCGTTTCGGCCTTCCGGCGAAACACGAAAGTTGTCCGTAATGATGTTTTCTATAAAATATTTTTTTGGTCAAAGTCACGAAAACGTGATATAGCGGGTAAAAACCGATGGTCAAACAGCTGCGTTTTTATTAAAAATACAAGTTACAGCAGATTCTTGCAGGAGCATTTTCGTCATTTTCTGTGGAGATTTAGGTCTCGGCTAAAACTAAAAAGTTGTCCAGAATATCGTGTTACATAAAATTTCTTCTTTGTCCGAAGCGTGAAAATGTGATATAACGGGTTGTTTGGAGCGGGTCAGAATTAATTATAAATATGTATAAAAAGTCAAAGTCAAGCAAAGTTTAACGTTGACTTTTGAAAGTCAACGGGTTAATACTAAACTTGTCGGTTGTTTATAAAAAATAATAAACGTTAATATTATTACGAGTATAACAATAGACTTAACAGCTTTTATAAATGAATATATTTCTAAAAATAGTAACTTTTCGTAAACGTACGGGATATAATCCTGATATGGGTAATTAATAATCAACTTGAATGTCGAAAGTTCGACGAGATAACTAAATATTATCACAAATATATTTTGATAACGAGACTTACTAAATATGGTAACTTTCCAAAAATAGTAACTTTCTAAAAATAGAAAGTTATCGAAAATGTAACGTTTTCAATTAAAGTCACGTAAGATAAAACGTTAGGGACAATTATGACTCAATAAAGTAGGGTTTTGGGATTTAAGTCGCGCAAGTGGATTTCTCATCACATGTGTGAATATATATATATATATATACTATATATATGATTTTGTTGATACGATGTACGCATCGTTAATTATACTTTTCGGTATAGTAATCGAGCGACTCTAATTATAGGTCGTGATCGCGTTTGTGGATTTTCGTGCTAGACTTTATTGTTTAATCATCGGCTTTTGATCAAGGTGAGTTCATAGCCTCGCTTTTAAAGTTTTCAATGTTTTTAACTCCGCGAGGGGGATATATTGCTTGTTTTGTGAAATTAAACGCAAACTGTTTGGATACTTGAATATGATTCCTTCACTACTGAGTATATGCATTTTTGCTGTGTGACCGTTAGTTACCATGTGTTGGTGAACGCTAATGCATTAAATAGATCTATTGGGTTTGACAACCCTGTCCGAGGTTTGAATCCGTTGGGACCACCCTGTCAAACGGACATTTTGTGGTTAGTATTAGGAAAGGTGGCATACTTCTCGGACATAATTTCGTCCTACGGGAATGAATGTGTTAAGTTTCGGTACACGAGCTCTTTAGTTGGAAATCACTATTTTTATAACTTGACTTACGAGCCAACGTTATACGTTTTATGGAACCCAAAATATGCGTTCTATGTGTTAATTGTAACTCTATTAATTCACTCAATGTTTTGTTGACTTTTAAGCATGTATCTCAGGTTAATTGTTGTTGATGGCTAGATGGGACGGAACGCGGATATCAAGGACGGTGTCTCGGTGAAGTAGTGTCATAAACTAAACAAGTTTTTTAGAAATCAAGTCGTGTTGTGACTTTTAGAAATAATTTCTATAATGGTATTGGGACATATGTAACTCTGATCTTTCTAATAAATGAAATTGTGTTTTATAAACGTATCTTTGAACGTTTACTAGGACTCGTGTGCATGTATTGTGAAGTAGCACCCCAATGTTGTATTCCGATGCGTATAGTAGTTTGGGGGTGTTACATATATATTGCCATTTTTGTATTCTTAAAAATATAAAATATAATATTTTTATATAAATTATAAAAATATATATTAATATTATAAAACTCGAGTTTATTAAAACCCGATTACATTTATATCCTATTAATCAAACGATCGGACTGCATTATCAAACAATTATGTTAATATTTAAAAACGATAATTTATCATTGACTAGCTTTTGGACGAAAACTTAAACAAATCTAATGTATCACTTTACTAGGGAATTTTCTATGTGAGGGGTTTCCATTTATGGTTATTTTTTTTGAACTAGTTTGATGGGTTTACCCGATTTAAAAAAAAAAGTGCCTTGACCTGCCTCAACAAACGGATACTACATGGCCTCTGGATTTATTGATAGTCCCGAACAGTGATTACAATATTTCCATAAATTAATAAAGTAATACCATAAACTTTATATAAGTTTTAAATAAAAACATAAAAAAAAACCAATCACACTAAAAAACTTGACATATTTATAATCCCTAGGTTGCGTGACGAGGGAGCCCCTGGGCCGTTACTTCACTTGATATACTTTTTGACCATCAAACAACCGAAAAATTCCCTGTTAAGGTGAGTTCATAGCTCTCGCATTTTTAAAAAATCTCTAATGGTTTTCATAAAACCCTGAAGCGATGGAGATGATACATTGCCATATAAACCATGATTTACGCAGTGTTTTTCGTTTTTTTTTCCAACATGTAATTCCTGATCATTTGTAGTATTATCTTGATTTATTATTGCCTAAGTCACCTTTACTGCCAATATTTCTTAATCATGACCATTAGTTCCCACTGCGAGAGAACTGCAAATATTGTGAATAGTCTTTTTATCGGGTGTGACGACTCCCGTTGGTGTGCCTATACTTTTGGTACCAATAGCACTATATTTGATAAGAATAATGAGTAACTTTGGCAAAGTTACCTTTCCACGAGGATATTTTAGATTGCCTCACTTAATTTTCCACTAAAGGTGATTTTCCATGTTTAAATGATGTTTTGGTTTGCATGAGCTTAGGGACAATAAATAACTGTTTGTATCCAATGAAATAATTGTTTATTGTAATGAGTACAAACTATAGGTGTATAACAACGTGAAAACAGATTTTGAACTTGTATTCAAACTGTTTATCATAAACCTATGAATTATCAACACTCAACCATTGTGTTGACTTTTTTAGCATGTTTATCTCAGGAAATTGAGCAACTTATGGCACGGAGTGGCCAGCAGACCTTAAGATGCTAAAATTGTTATCATTCAATACTTTAATGTTTTCACTAGATTTTTGGACCTCTCTTTTTGTAAAAAACCTCTGATGAATAATATAAATGATAACTAAATTTTCCAAAAACGTCTCTTTACAACAAATTCGTTGTTTTCTTCGTATGATTGATGACTGTGTTGTAACTATGAAATATAAACGCCAGATTAGCTTTTGCAGCTATAATTTTGTCAAATATGGGGGTGTTACAGATTGGTATCAGAGCCACGGTTATAGAGAACAAAGTTAAAACCTTAACTATAACTACTTTTTTTTTTTCATCCAAGAAAAGTCTCCTCCGTGCTACTGAGACAATTTCCTGGAATAGTATGTGAAGATATACAATTATCTAAAATAAACTTAAGATATTTTACCGCCTGGGGTTTTGTTAACAGAGTGATGTCTTCCTCTTGCTCCCTACCAACCACACCTACTTTCGAATTGAAGAATGCTTTTTCTTTAACTTTCCCCGGACTATTTCCCAGCTTCAGGCACACGGAAAATACTTTCTCTGAATCTTGTCAAATAATCATCTGTTTATTTCCTAATAGCTTCACCCACTCTTTCCACTTTTTCATAATGACTCCTATAATTGAAGGTGCATGCAAGCATATTGATGTCATTTAGAGGTCCCACGCACAAGTTACTTTATTTCCACCCCCAACTGTCCGTGCCTCCCATCTCTGAGTGTTATCAACTAACCGACCAAACGTTTTGATTCTCGAGATTTATTTTCTCCTAAAGAGATTCCACCACCTAAAGACACTGAGAATCCTACAGAATCACCAATTCCAATATCTCCTTCTTCATCAGTAGGATCTTCCAACGACCGTGTCGGGTCAATTACACCACCACAAAGTTTAAACCCCTTTTGACGAGTCCTATCCTTCCCCAGAGTGTTAGATAACTCATTATGGATCATACCACGACCACTAGGAAGTGAACCAGTCTCTGAGGAATCTAATGAGTCAGATGATTGTTTGAATGTTCATTTCTGGAAATCTTAAATTTCAAAAATTTTCTGTTATATCCTGCAATGTAATACCAAGGGATATGTATTACTTTGTTAGAACTTGTGTCAAAAATAAGAATCCATACAATGATATGTCAAATGGTTTCAATACTACTATGTATGAAAATTTTGACAATAACTTGTGATATCATTCATATTTTGTAAATGTTGATAGAATGGCTCTTAAGAGGACATCAACATCTACAACACCAACAATGACTCAGACCGCCATCAGGAAATTAGTTACTGATAGTATTGCCGCAACTCTGGAAGAAGTTGCCAACATAGCCCAAAGGTTAATGGATCAGGTACTAAAGCATGATTCTGTGCAAGGAACCATGGATCACAAAACGAAAAGTTTTGATGAGATGATAGAAGGAACGCCACCAGCAACAACAACAACTACCGTAACAACAACCGTAATAATGATTACCACCAACAGCAGAATAGAAGGTAAGAAAGTGTCAGGACTCATGCTGCCACCTCGACTAAGAACAAAAAGTATATTAAGAACAAAAGATACACATGAAACCTTCCTTGGTGTACAAGATGCACCATACATCACACAGGAATTTGCACTGTCAAGTGTCAAACTTGCAACAAGGTGGGTCATCAGACCAGAAACTGCAAAAAACAAAGGACCCTCGGACTACTAGATTAGATTCTAGTTATAACTTTTGTTAGAACCTAACCACGGGATGTGTGGTATAAATAACAACACTTGTCAAATTTTGACTATGTAAAGTATGAAGGCAAGTTGTTCATGATATAATACAGTTATAATCCCGTTATACCTCGCTATTTCATAATACCGTTATCCAGGGTTGCACCCTGATTTTGTTAAACCAACCTTTCAAAATTGATCTTATGCCAATTAAACTCGGTAGTTTCGACGTCATCATTGGTATGGATTGGTTATCCAAGTATCATGCTAGAAAAAGTCATCCACATCCCAATCGACGGTGAAACTTTGATTATCCGAGGCGATCGAAATAAAACTCGACTAAACCTCATATCCTGTATAAAAACCGAAAGGTATATATCCAGGGGATGTCAAGTTTTCATAGCTCAAGTAATGGAAAAGAAGTAATACGAAAAACGACTAGAAGACATACCAGTAGTCAGGAATTTTTTCCTGAAAATCTACTTGGTCTTCCTCCCGTTCGCATTCCAGGAGCGGCACCTGTAGCCCGAGCACCTTACAGATTAGCTCCTTCAGAAATGCAGGAACTGTCAAACCAACTTTAAGAGTTAGCAGACCGAGGTTTTATCCAACCAAGTACTTCGCCTTGGGGAGCTCCTGTCTTATTTGTTAAAAAGAAAGACGGATCTTTCAGAATGTGTATCGATTACCGGGAGTTGAATAAACTTACTATAAAGAATCGTTACCCATTACCTAGGATCGATGACTTATTCGACCAACTTCAAGGTTTGAGTGTTTACTCAAAAATCGACTTAAGATCAGGTTATCATCAACTGAGAGTAAGGAATGAAGATATTCCCAAGACTGCTTTCAGAACAAGATACGGACACTATGAATTTCAAGTGATGCCATTTGGTTTAACTAACGCGCCTGCTGTATTCATGGATCTCATGAATCGTGTGTGTAAACCATACTTGGACAAATTCATAATAGTGTTCATCGATGATATTCTTATCTACTCTCAAGAACACGCAGAACATCTGAGAATAATTTTGGAATTACTCAGAAAAGAGGAATTGTATGCCAAATTCTCCAAGTGTGATTTCTGGATCAGTATCGTGCAATTTAATGTCTCATTATTCTTCTCATGATTTTGGAAAATCATACCACCAAGGAAACATCTTCTACTTAACACCGTTTTGATATCATGTTTTATGCTTAAGTAGGATGATTTATAATCATCTTATTGAAATGAATTAGGACGCTTCTTCATTTGAATAAGGAAATTATAAACCACCGAACTATAAATTTATAAATTCTCAGTTACAAGGATTGGGACGCCTCTGTTTGTAAATGACAAATTATAAATGAGTGGGCTTAAGTGTATGGCATTCGTACAAACAATTCTCTTTCAATCCGTTTGTACAAATAATTCTTTTTCGATCATTTAATCATTATCATTATTACCATCATACAAATAAGTCTCTAGACTTCTTTCGATTTGTAAATTGTTCACTCGATTATTTACAAACATCACTCCATCATTCAACTAAATCTCGGGACGAGATTTCTTTAAGGTTGGGGGACTATAACAACCCAAAATTTTCATCAATGTAATATCTACCTATTATATTATGATCACCTTTGTACGGGGAAATTTTTTGTTTTATCACATTCCATTATGTAACATTGTTTACATAACCAAAGTAAACGAGCTCACGCAACAACCAATGCCAACTATAACTATGTTTATATCATGTAAACATCCTAATATGTCAAGTCTATGTCTTAATATCATTTTTACCAAATACGTTATCTATTTAACGTACTTTCCATGACATTTTATCAAAACAACTTTAAACATTAGCATTTATACCAAAAACCTAATTATATGTAATGTTTACATATAAAACCAAATGTACAATCTAACAAGGCATGTATACAAGTGTATAATACATAAGTTTTGAATATCTTTTCCCTCCTAAACGATAGTACAACCCTTCAAAGCATAAGATACAATCCAATTAAGCATAATATTCAAAATAACTCTTTTCCTTCCATTTCTTTTTAGAAATTGTACCACCTTCTTAGCTTAAGTTACAAACTCATTTAGCACAACATGTTTCCCTCCAAAACCAGTATACCACCTTCTAAAGCACAATGTACAAACCATGTATGCAAAAAAATCAAACTAGGTCATTTTACCTCCTAAATCACTTTAGTTTCTTACCTCTACTTTAGCACAAAGTACAAACACTTAATGCATGACTTCTAAACCCTAATCTTAAACCCTAACTAATCCTAAAACCCTAATCTTAACCCTAAACTCTAAATGAAAACCCTAAACTAAACCTAAACCTAATTAGAAACCCTAATTCCTAAAAATAGTTCTAACCTAAAAACCAAGCAAGCACACTACCACCACTCCTTGTCACCACCTTGCTAGCTTACTTAGCACCTCAAGCAATCACCCTACCACCTTACAAGCACCTCCATCACCTCCCTTGGTCACCAAGTCTCCATGTCACCCTATGTAAGCCAAAACCCTTTACCACCACACAACACCTTGCTATACTATTTTACTAAGCTCCTTAGTCACCCCTAGCTGCTCCTTGGCAACTACTCCAAGTAAACTTGGCCACCACACCAAGAAAACTTGGGCACCAAGTCCTTTCTTGCCTATATAAAGCCGAACCAAACACACACTCTTAATTCATCCATTAAACTCTCAACCAAGCTCAAAACAAGTTCTAGCCAAGCCAATGAAGAAGTAGAAGGTCCCTGGATCATATTAGAAGCCAAGAAGAACGAAGGAAAAGCCTTAGAACTTGTCACCAAGTCGTATGAACCTAAAAACACTTCTTTTTGACCCGTTTTCAAGATTGTAAGTCCTCTCCTTGTTCCATAAGCTCATAATTTGTTTTAAATCTTTCATAAGCTCTATAAGATCCTATATAAACTTTTGTTTGATCCTTTGAATCACAAACCCATACGTTTTTGGTTTTCCTAAACCATACGCACCCATTTTGTGTTTTTAAACTCATACGCCCTTTCCATAAGCTATAGGCTCGTAAACTCTACTTATTTTAGCTTATTTTAATAAACCATAACCTGCAAAACTCTTTTGGATTTCAAAATATCAAAATTATGGATTTTGGACTTAATTTGCAAATGTTTTCATGCAAAGGGGTATATATCGTAACCTTCTAAAATTTATAACTAGAGGGGCTGAAAATTTCATTTTTCTAAAGTTATAACTATGAGGACCTATCTTGCCAAGTTTCAAAGTTAAAGGTTTAAATTTTATATACTATATATATAAATGACTAAACTTGTAAAAGTTTATAAACCAAGGGTATATATTGCCATTTTTGTATTCTTAAAAATATAAAATATAATATTTTTATTTAAATTTTAAAAATATATATTAATATTATAAGACTCGATTTTATTAAAACCCGATACATTTATCGCTATTAAACAACGATCGACGCATTATAAAACAATTACGTTATATATTTAACGTAACTTATCATCGACTAGCTTTTGAAGAAACTTAAAAATCTTATCGTATCACGTTACTAGGGAATTTCATGTGAGGGGTTCCATTTGGGTATTTGTTTTGACGAGTTGCTGGGTTTACGATTTAAAGTGCCCTGACTCCTCAAACGATACTACATGGCCTCTGGATTATGATTGCCCAAACAGTGATACAATATTTCCATAAATTAATAAAGTAATACGTTAAACTTTATAAAGTTTTAAAACATAAACTATCACACTAAAACTTCACATATTACCCCAGGTTGCGTGACGAGGCCGTTACTTTCACTTGATATACTTTCGCCATCAAACTGAAATTCCCTGTTAAGGTGAGTTCATAGCCTCGCATTTTAAATCTTCTAATGATTTCATAAACCCGCGAGGGGGATACATGCTATAAACCATGATTACGAATGTTTTTCCAACTGTATGCTATCCTGATTTATTATTGCCTAAGTCACCTTTACTGCCAATATTTCTTAATCATGAACCATTAGTCACTTGCGAGTGAACGCAAATATTGTGGATAGATCTATCGGGGTGCGACGACTCCCGTTGGTGTGCCTATAATTTTGGTACCAATAGCACTATATTTGATAATAATGAGTAACTTTGGCAAGTTACCTTTCCACGAGGTTATTTATTCCTCACTAATGTCACTAAGGTGATTTCCATGTTAATGTTTGGTTGCATGAGCTTAGGGAAATAATACTGTTTTTCCATGATAATTGTATATGTAATTATTACAAACTATAGGTGTATAATAATGTAACCCACTATTGAACTTGTATTCAAACTGTTTATCATAAACCTATGAATTTAACTCAACCATTGTGTTGACCTTTTTAGCATGTTTATCTCAGGAAATTGAGCAACTTATGGCACGGAGTGGCACGGACTTGAAGATGGCTAAATTGTTATCATTCAAACTTTATGTTTCTAGATTTTGGGACCTCTCTTTTATAAAACTCTGATGAATAAATGAATGATAACTAAATTTTCCAAAACGTCTCTTTACAATTCGTTTTCTATGATTATGACTATTGTACTATGAAGTAATACCCCAGATTAGTTTCCGCATCTATATTTGTCAAAATGGGGGTGTTACACGTACAGATAGAGGTGGTGAATATTATGATCTTGTATTTTTCCAATATGTAGGAATCATTTATGAAACTACAGCTCCTTACACACCACTGCAAAATGGTGTGGCTGAAAGGAAAAATAGAGCTCTTAAGGAAATGGTTAATTTCATGTTATCTTACTCGGGTTTGAGTGAGGGGTTCTGGGGAGAAGCCATGTTAACGGCTTGCTATTTGTTGAATAGGGTTCCGAATAAATGAAACAAGACTACTCCATATGAACTTTGGTATAAGAAATGACCCAACTTGTCATTTTTGCGAGTTTAGGGTTGTAGGGGCGTTGTTAGGCTTCCTGATCCAAAACGGAAAACTTTGGGTAAAAATGGTATTGATTGCATCTTTGTTGGATATGCTGAGCATTCCAAGGCATATAGGTTTTATGTTATTGAACCTAATGATTCTGTTTCTATAAACTCAATTATAGAATCAAGAGATGCAATATTTGATGAGAACCATTTTTCTTCAATACCTAGACCAAATGACATTATACCGAATGTGCAAGAATCTCAAATGGATGATCATATTGATGATGTACCAAGTGAGATTCCTAAGCCTCGAAAAGGTAAAAAAGTTCGGAAAGCTAAATCATATGGTTCTGATTTTCAGCTATATTTAGTTGAGGGATCAAGAGATCAAGTTGGATCACAATACTCTTACTGCTTTAGCATAGAGGAGGATCCTAGAACCTATAATGAAGCTATGCAATCTCGGGATGCTTCTTTCTGGAAAGAAGCAATAGATGATGAGATTGGTTCAATTATGGTAGTTTGCAAGAGTAAATAAGGAATCTAAGTTAATAATGACAAAATTTTCATAATATGATAATTTGATAGATAATTTAAAGTCATCCACGTGTACAACGAGGTTCAAAATAAAGTACAACACAAATTCCTATCGGAATTAAAGTCTAAGGAAGTTTCCACTTAAAGTTCACTAGGTAATACAGGAGGGTCTCTCCTTAGGTGTTGATGTTAGACGTCGTGGCACTAGAGTCTTCATAATCTTTTCTTTTTCCAGTATATGTCCACACATATCTAGTGTCCCAAACCTCCACACTCATAACAAGTGGGAGTTCGTTGATTCCTAGCAGCAGTAGGTGTTCTACAATTTCGGGTTATGTGGCCAAACTTCTTGCAATTTCCGCACTTTACAGTGCACGGTCCATTATGGTGAAAATTGCACTGGTTGCACAGAGGTAGAGATCCAGCATATGCCTTCTTGTTAATTGGCCAAGTAGTGTGTGCTCTAAGCACCTTATGAATGACATTACTATCACCCGTTTCCACTGTACATGTGTTAGTAATGGATTCAGATTGCTCAAAATGTTGTATGTCATTGTCTTCTTGTCGTTCAGTCTGGATCGTTGACTTGCGGGCAATGTTGGTTTTGGTCTTATAAATAGCAATAGCCTCGATAGCATTAGCCACTCGCTGGGCTACAACCCGCTCAATTTCCTCAATACTCATTCCTTGGTTAAAAGTTGTCATCATTTCCTGAAGATCACAGGGAATCAAATGTATATGAAGTTTCATCCAAGGGAAAATCTTGACACTCTGTGATCCCAACATATATGTAAGGTGAGGCCACGTCATGCAAAGATATAAGATAACAGCAACCATGGCATAAATAAATCAACATCATACAGTAGCATGATCATAACCAACAACGTAGGTTAATACTTAATACTTCGTTTTACCTGAGTAAAAGAGTACAAGCTTTTCATTAACGCTACCAACCGAGTATTACTCAAGTTTAGTGGGATATAATACAAAACGAGCTACACTGACAAATCTATTTGTCTATGGGCCAGGGTGCTTCTCAAGATTCTAGATGCTAGCCTCTTATGTTATCTTTAAGTGACTTAATATTCTCTGGTGGTGGTGATACTGATGGTGGTAGTGATGATGAAGGTAGTGCAGCAGCAAACTCGATAATGCATGCCTCAGCAGATGGTGATCGTGGAGTATGGTGTTAAATAGACATCCGTACTGTACGGGATTTGGTCTCAGAAAACAAGATGATATGGTGTGGGTGGTGTAGAAGCAGACTCATCAGTCTTAACTGCCTCTGTATCCTCAGCTTGAGGGGACAGGATCATCTGTAGGTACAGCAGAGGGGTCGGCCGGAGCTAGGTGCTCCTCCTCCTCGTCCTCCTCATCCTTCTCAACATCATCATCATCGTCGTCATCATCAGATGACTCATTATCATCATTGTCTCCTCCATCGGCAGGATAGTCAGCAGGATTCTCCTCAGGGTCCTCCTCATCCTCCTCCGGATCGAAGTTAGCAATGTAGCCCGGTAATAGGGTTGTATGCGAGGCATCATCAGGTAGAGGCTAATCCTTCATTGGTGCCTCTAGTTCCTCATCAGAAACTCACTGGAATCTTCATGGCTCGGAATTAATATAGACAGACGCGTAGGTAACCATTGATGATGAAAACATGACTGCTTTCCACGAGCAAAACTTAACTTATATAAGTATATTATATAAGACCGGTATGGTAAATATGAATATGCGCTCATGGCATAAATGAATGATGGTAAGATATCATATTCGATAGCTTAATGTTTAGGTAGCGTTTAGGACCTACGAGCTTATAGTGCTACCTTGCCTAAAGAAATGTTCCCCTATTTATATAAATAACCCTTATATAAATAAATGTAGAGTATGTGCGAAAGAATGCAAACTCATCTTTGTATATATACATAAGATCCTCATAGTAACGTACGTACTATAATATGAACACGTATATGCATCATGTAAGCATCTAGTAAAACTAACTAATGCAAACAACTAGTGTATGTATGTCCCGTGAAAACCCCTTTGTATGAATGCAATGTTTGAAAACGGTTATAGTCCAGCAAAAACATTTGACCTGGTTCTCTATAACCTTGGCTCTAGATACCAATCTGTAACACCCCCAAATTGGGTCGCAGCGGAATATGGGTTTGGGAGCGTTACTTCATAGATCAATAGCACAAGATATATAAGAACGACCTTTAAAAGTGTCGTTTAAAACCGATACATTGGATTTAGCAAAATGTTTGATACAAAAGCCCGAAGCTTTACTTATTCGTTGTTAAATTATACAAAGATTCTAGTTCATAACAAATGCTTCTCCAAAATGTAATGCAACCAAATCTTTAATGCAAATGACTTTCAAAATAACGACCACCAGTGTATCACGTGCACTTCGTGTCTTATTGACCTCTTGAGAAAAACATGCTTTAAAATGTCCAACATAATGTTGGTTTGAATTAATTAGGTTTGTGAAATCTATATCAGTTGTAGGTCGCAGATTCCCCGTGATAATACATTAAATGATAAACATCACAAAATTATAATATAAGTTTCCCTATGCTCATGACACTGAAGTCGAATAAAATGAATTGCAATATTAAATTGCACTACATTGACCATGATGATGTTCTAACCCGAACATCCAAATCCGACATGGTATCGTTCGTTGGCTCGGTAGTTTCGAAACCAGTGATAGCTAATCACTAAGAATGGCGAGTCACCCAAAATAGATCTATTTATAAACATTCGCGCTCACCCTCCAAGTGAATTATAGTTTCATGATTCGTGGGCTCTTTGGGTTATCGCATCTTAGGCTCAAACACGTAATCAGTTTAAATATGAAAATGTTCATCTTGCGGTCCAATTATAATACAAAGCATGGTTCTCCACCCCAAAACTTATAAAATCATTATAAATATAAAAACTTGGGGCTTTGAACTCACCTCGAGGGGATAAGTTTTAACTATGTAAAATACAACAGAAAATGCGTCACAATACGCATGAATCCCCACCTAGCCCGAATGCAACCTAATCAATTATAGGTCGTATGAGTACTAAGTACTTTGAATAACTACTACCATATATAATTATATATAGCTACATCACCATCTAATTGAGTTTGTGAAATAATATTTAAATTGCTTTTGATAAATATTATCCGTGTGTTTGTTCTCGTATAATCGAATAAATAATTTAATTGTCTTTGTAAAATAATATTTATAAAGTTTAGGACATGTATATTTATTATATAAATGATTCTAATATGTTTCGCAAAAAATTATATTAAAAACGAACCAACACTATTCACGTCAGGAAATAGTGCACAAGTATAAAATAGTACGTATCTTTCTCGTTTTAAGCCTGTTTGGGATGTTTCTTACGTCCATGTTCTCGTATTAAGTCGATGTATCAAAATATTATATTTTCATATTTTGAAATCCCCTGGTGAACAGTGATTTTTACTGTTCATAACAGTTATAAGCTTATTTTTATAACTTTAATTAACGTAAAACCCGTAAATGTCGTATCTTATTCGTTTTAGATCCGATTTTAGTGATTCTTTCGAGCACGTCTTTGTAATTAAAAGTTTTATCAAGTAAATGATGTTTTCAAAATGTTCATGTCTGATATGAACAGTAACTTTTATAAAATTAGTTTTATAAAAGTATTTATTGTCGTAATCGTGAAAAATACATAACTCCTTCGTTATTAATCCAAAAATTATGATCCTTATTGTTTTGAAATCCTAAAATCATATACTAACTGATAAAAACATGTATACATTTTCATTAGATGTGAATAGTAATTTGTTTTTATAAAATTTATTTTATAAACGCGTTTAATTAACGTTAACTTAAAATTAGCGTATCTCCTTCGTTATAAATCGGTTTTTCGAGTTCTCTATATGCCCACGATCCTTGTGACATGTAGTATTTTATAATGCCTTAAAATTCGAATTCAAACGGACCCTTTTTGATATTTTCTCAAAATGTGTTTAAAAGTTGTTTTTATAACTTTTTAGTTTTACCACTTTGTTACAAGTCCATTACAACCATATGTACCATGTATCTTACATGCTTAGGGTCCTTAGTACTTCATTTGTCTAAATTTTATCCAAGAATCACAATATCCATGAGTTTACATACCTATTTGTCCATAACTTTATATGTGTATACTTTTTAAGTAACTTGTTTATATATACTTTTTATATATAAACCACTCATGTACAATACTTATACATTCATTATAACATGATATTAAGATCTATATATCATATGTAAAAGTTTTCCAAACCATAAACAAGTGTAAAAATCCATTTTTACAGGTAAATAAGTTCCTAGATGGTGATTAACTGCATAGCCATTATATACACATAAAATCATGAATGTAAAGAGATTAAGGTTTTTAGGTAACCTTAATATGAAGTATGCTGATGAAAAATATAATCTAAACCCTTGTTTAGATGACAAACCCAATCTTATAACACCTTGAAAACCTTAATTTCATCAAAACCCTAATCTTGAACCTTCTTGGTTTAACACGTGTAAACCTTAAAGCAAACCTTCTAAACACATAAGGTTATCTTAGATACCATGTAGGAATGTTTGTAAATGTGGTAAATAAAATTTTTATGGATGGTTTATAGTGAGGGTTTTGAGCCGTGGGCTTGGTAAGGGAAAAAGAGAGAATATGTGTGATTTTTCACCAAAGAAATGAGAAGTGTGTGTGATCTTTACTAGTGCAATCTTTATGTACCATAAGGACTAGTCAAAGAGTGTACATGGAAGTCCAAGACAAGATGAGGGTTTCATGGGAAGTCTTTGGTCAATTAGACATAAGTTTTAATTAGTTGTTGTATGTACAATTCAAGTTGCTAAATTGTGTGATATTTTTCTTGGTATTTCCCACCATATCCGGCCATAGATAGATATAAGTGAAGATATTTTGTAAATTTAAGTATTGGGTATAATTGTGGGTATTTGTTGAAGCATAGAAAAGTTTTGGTGGTTCCGGGTATGCCTAAACGTATTTTATCGCGAAACGTAAACGCTTTACATAACCAATAAAAATAAAATGAAAAAAGTTAATAATTATCCTTAAAATAATTACTTAACACTTGTTTGATGTAAGCATTTAATTGTTTGATGCCCGTTTACATTGATTGATAATTTTTAGCTTACGCGATTTAACTTAACGATTACGATTTAAAAGCAAACACGTACAATACTAAAAATAAATAGTGAATTTATTGATGTCGTAAATGACCCTAAAACACGGGGTATTATAGTGAGATTCACTACCATCCTAGAAAGGCAAATGTTGTAGCAGATGCCTTAAGCCGGAAGGAATGAATCAAACCACTCCGAGTTAGATCATTAGTCATGACTCTTCACCCAAAATTACCATCACAAATCCTTGAAGCCCAAACCGAGGCAATCAAAGAAGAAAACATCAAAGCTAAGAACTTACGAGGAATGGATAAAGCATTTAAAATACGTCCTGATGGAACCCAATGTATCCAGAATCGAAGTTGGTACCACTCTTTGGTAATCTGAGGGACTTGATCATGCATGAATATCATAAATCAAAGTATTCCATTCACCCAAGTTCTGACAAGATATATCAGGATCTAAAGAAACTCTATTGGTGACCTAACATGAAGGCAATCATTGCTGAATATGTTGTCAAATGTTTAACATGCTCTAGAGTTAAAGCTGAATGTCAAAAGTCATCCTGCTTACTGGTACAACCAGAAATTCCTATGTGGAGTTGGGAGAAAATAACGATGGATTTCGTCACAAAACTACCCAAAACCTTAAACGGACATGACACAATCTGGGTCATTTTCGATCGCCTTACCAAATCCGAATATTTCATCCCTACCCGAGAGACAGATAGTGTCACACCCCGCCAAGGCGGAAACGCAAGGCGTAAACAAGAATGGATATCATCACAACACATGGTGTCTATATAGAGAATACTAAAATGAAACTAAAGTAAAGCAAAGACACAAAGTGTCATAACAATACTCAAAACCTAATGGTGTCTTTATTAATGAGAAAGAGGTCTCGTCAATAAATGACATGCATAACATAATCCAAACAATTCATGCTAACGCATTTATTCAAACAGAAAACATAAATAAACTCCAAGTGTCCTACGGTCTCTTCTAGCCACTTCGCTCTAACTTAGCACCATTAAGCTCACCTGAAAATGATGCTTAAAAACGTCAACACAACGGTTGGTGAGAGTCATAGGTTTAAGACACACAAATCAATCTTTAAAAAAAACAAAACAATTTGCTGCGATTAACATAACATATCATGGCAGAACAATTTAAGCTAGCTATCACATAGGCTATCATACAACTCACAATCAATCACAACGGGACGGAACGTGCCCACGATCCACATAACAAAGCCTGGGGTAATCCATTACCCTCCGATCGGAATCACACAGTATGGAGTATTATTTCAACCCTCCAGTTAGATTTGGAATGAGTAGAGTCACTACCCTCCAACCGGAATCACACAGAAATGGGATCTTATTTCAATCCTCCAATTAGATTTGGAATAGGTAGAAGCACTACCCTCTAACCGGAATCACACAGAAATCATAACAACATTAAGCATACCACATATAATAACCACATAAACGTTCATGCCTCAAGTAAAACCACATAATCGCAGCGATTAAACACATCCAAAACATCTTTGCATCATTTCCATCCCAATGTAAAATATTAAAAGTGGGACTACGAAACAAACCTGATGCTTAGCTTCCATGACGATTTCAACAAAAGCTTCACAAACACTTCACGGATAATCTAAACAATTAAGCACACAATAAGCTACCATCAATTAGGCATTCAACCCAATATGATGTAACCTCAACTATGATGGATATCTAAGCTATCTACCATAGTTCTATACTTGATTTCACCCTTTTCCAACTCTTATATATGCCATTTATACTTCAATACTACACTTTAAATTTTCTGGATTAGAGCAGAATTTTATACTCACTTACGCGCCCTAAACGCACCACTTAAACACTTCCATAATTCCAACCAAAATTCACCATGCTACATATATGTCTTATGAACCTCTCCTAGCTCTTCCAATGTCATTACCTTTTTACAAATACCCTTTAGAAATTTATTAATTCAAAGTGTCCAGAATTCGGCCAGAATCTGACACCCTAAAAGTATGATGCTAGATGACCACTTTAAACTTCATAACTTGCTTAGCAAAAATTCAGAGGTCACACACAACCTATAAAATAACTTCCACGAGAATTATAGCCTCTACCTAGATGTCCAGTTATTTTTAGAAAAATCAAAACCACAACTGAAATTCGTTACATTTTACGCACTGATTTTGTAACGACCTTTTGACCAACTTCCCGACCATAAAAACTTATGAAACTTACTTTTCTGGAAATTAGACTCTCTTAGGTTATCTCCAGTATATTGTAAAATGTTTATTTGATAAATTATGAATGAGTTATGATCGTTACAAAACTGCCCAATTTTTTGTAGTGAATTAAACAACTAATCCGGGCGATCTAGACCTAAACACACGATCAAATCACGTAACCACTTGAACTAATGATCAAACAACATCATTAAATCATAATATTCCAGAAAATCAAAACCCTAATTTATAAACCCTAATCCATCATGTTTAGATTACATTAATTGTTAATTAGAACTTAAAAATTAATTAAACATACCTTAGCACTTGATTTCTTCACAAAAATAAAAACCCTAATTTTTTTCCTTCCTTTTCTCTCTTGTTTGACTGGTCACAATAGGGTGGAGGGTTATGAGATTTATTTTGTATTTATAGGCCCCCAATTAATTATAAATAATATCTAATTAGAATTTGTTTCCTTTTAAAACTCCTTTTTTTTCTTTTCTTTTCCCTTATCCTCTTTAAATTCGTTTTTTCTATTCATCTATAAAAAAAATTATTTAATTATTAATTACTTAATTATTTGCTTTACCTTAAGTGTTTATAAAAACCTAAGCTTATTTGCACATACTTTTTTCCTTAAACGCAATTTACTAGACTTTTAAAAATAATTAACTTTCTAAAAATACTTTTCATTTCACAAATTCACTTTCTAAAAATAGAAAGTCTTTCAAAAACTCTCATATTTTAACAAACTCATTTCTTTCACAAATGACACACTTCCCATTTTAATCCATCACCTAGACATCCACATATTAACCAAAACAATTCTCTCAAAATACCCAATCAATTCCATTATCACTATAAGTGATTAAAATTAAATTTCTCCATCAAATAACTCATTTCTCTTAACTTAACCTCTAAAACCTAAACTTATCTTAAATTACTAACACAAAAATACGTATACGTATAATTATTTACACAATTAATGCGAAACTGCTTCAATCACCGAAATCATTTCCTTGTCACCAAAAGTGAACGAAATGAACTTCACAAAATTTAACACAAATCCAATCCCAATGAGACAATCACGCTCAATGGATACACTTAGGTCAACACTACGGTTTGACCAACCTGCTCAAGTCATGGTTGTCACATCCACAGTTCATCAAGATCCTTATCCTCAACCACAATCTGTTTCTCAAATTAAATATACCGTCTCTATAGTGAATCAACAAACACATCTTGCTGAATTTTCTTAGATAGACTCCGGTCTAGCAGTTCTTGTGTTTAAGCAAGGCGATGACCCTATTGATGCCATTAACAAAATGATGTCATTTCTGTCTACTGTCATCACATCTCGTTTCCCATCTACCAGCAATCAGCTAAGAAACTCATCCAACCCAAGACAACAAGCAACTATTCATGATGGAAGAATGACTATTCAACCACTTCATGAGAGACAAAATTCTTATGCTGCTGGTACTTCAGGAACAAGAGCTAATACTTCAAGAATAGAAGGGAATTATTTAGGTCAACAAAGGGTTGTAAAGTGTTTTAACTGTCAAGGGGAAGGTCACATGGCAAGAAAGTGCCCAAAACCAAAGAGGAAAAGAGACGCTACGTGGTTCAGGGATAAAGTTCTATTGGTTGAAGCTCAAGGAAATGGTAAAGTTCTGAATGAGGAAGAATTGGAATTCTTGGCAGACCCTGGTATTGCAGAAGGTCCAGTTACACAGTCGGTCATCACATACAATGCAACTTATCAAGCAGATGATTTGGATACATATGATTCTGATTTTGACGAGAACTCTACAGCCAAAGCTGTTCTTATGGCTAATTTGTCTAGTTACGGATCAGATGTTCTCTCTGATGTACCAATCTATGACAACACTAATAATGATATGCTAAACCAAAGTGTGCCAGAGATGCTGTATTCTGAACCTTCTTATTTTGTAGAACATCCAGAGAATGAGATACATAGTGACAGTAATATCATTCCGTACTCTCAGTATCTGATTGAATCACAAAATGTAGCTGTTCAAGATACAAATTCTTCTACACAACAAGATGCCTTAATATTATCTGTGTTTGAACAACTATCAAATCAAGTAACTAATTGTAACAAGGTCAATAATGATAATCTAATTTCCAATGAATCCTTATCTGCTGAGCTTGAAAGATACAAAGAAGGGGTAAAATTTCTAGAAGAAAGACAAAATATGGATTTAAGTACTCGAGAAAAGGTTATAATGGATGATATAATTTGGGAGAAAAATGCACAGTTTGCGGATTTTGAAAAGGAAATTAACTATATTAAACAAACTCTTTATGAAAAATCAAAGGAAAAGGAATTGTTAACAAAAACATTTAATGTTTTCAAAAACGAATCCAAGGAAAAAGAAGCTAGGAATATTGATAAAGAAATTGCTTTTGAAAAGAAAGTTAAAGAACTGGATAATATTGTTTGTAAAATGGGTTAATCCGCGCAAATTATGCATATGATCACGAAACCACAAGTTTTCTATGATAACAACCTGAAACAAGCTCTTGGTTTTCAAAATCCTTTCTATCTTAAGAAAGCTCAACAGATTAGGCCAATTCTTTATGATGGTAGTGTTATTACTAAGGAAACCAATGTGATTTCAATTGCTGATTCTAAAGAGACTTTGATACTTGAGGAAAAGAGTCGATCAAAAATGCTTTTAAAACAAAGTGATCCAATGGTCTTAGAAAAGAAAGTTAACATTAAACCAATTAATTATACTGAATTAAATTGATTATTTGAAGATTTTGGTAAACGTTTTGTCCCACAACAAGAACTATCTGATGACCAAGCTTTCCGATTACAAACTTCACACCCTAATACTAACCAATCTGCTTCTTCGCCTGTCAAAATTGAGGCTCCTCAGGAACTTCCTGTAACATTTCTCAATTTCAGGTATTTGACAGTGTGATTCATACTTGGATATCTATTATCATTTTTAGAGGACTATTTACTAAGGTGAGTTCATAGCCCCATGTTTTACAATTATTTAAATGATTTACATCTTTGGGGTGAGAACATGCTTGTTTTAAAAATTCGACGCAAGTGTACATTTTATACAATGATTACGTGTTTGCCTAAGTAGCGATAATAACAAACTTTTCTAAGTTACGATTACAAACTTTATTCCATCAGATCCATAAAGACGCAGGTGCATTGGTTGCCCAAAAGGCTAACCGAAACTCAAAAATGTCCGTATCTTATCGAAACAGCTGTCTTAGGTATGTCTTCTTCATGCACGCATGTGGTGATAACCTGACCGAAGATCATCTTGGAGAAATAACGCGATCCTTGTAGTTGGTCAAATAAATCATCAATCCTCGGAAGAGGATAACGATTCTTAATCGTCAACTTGTTCAGCTCTCTATAATCGATACACATACGTAGCGAACCATCCTTCTTCTTGACAAATAACACTGGCGCTCCCCATGGAGAATGACTAGGTCGTATGAAACCCTTGTCTTGCAACTCCTGCAGCTGCACAAACAATTCTTGCATTTCCAAGGGCGCTAGTCGATATGAAGACTTCACAACAGGGGTCACTCCAGGAACTAGATCTATGCGAAACTCCACTTTCATGTGCGGAGCAATATCCTGACAAGTCCCTTCTAGAAACACCAACTTCAATTCACTACCACAGAATATCGCTCAACCTTTGGTTTCATCTCCTTATGACCTCTTCAATGCTTTGGTGATTCCTACGGCCTGTTCTCTATGTACCCTAAGGATCCTACCATCCTCCATGGGTATTTCTACTACCTTCTCATGACATACTATCACAGCCTTATGTTGGGACAACTAATCCATTCCCACAATCACATCAAAACTTCCATGACCTAAAGGTATTAAGTTTATGCTAAACAGGGAACCTCCTAGTTCAAGTTTGCAGTCACGGATAATTCTATCCACTTCTACTTTCTTACCATCAGCTACTTCTATCACATAACCAGGATTCACAATACTAGGTCTCACATTAAGTAGGGGCGCAAATTCAGTAGATATGAAACTAAAATCGGCTCCAGAATCAAATAATACGGTAACAAAGTGATCATTCAGAGAGAACGTACCCGTTACAACGTTAGGATCCTGGACCACCTCCATTGCATTCACATTCACGTTGTAAGCTCTTCCTCTAACTTGGTTTCCATTGCTTCGGTTATTTCGGCTGCCCTCCAAAGCCAATTGATTTCCAGCTTGCCCCGGTGCTCGATTCATCTTGGGACAAGTGTTGCAAAAATGATCTGGACTACCACACTCATAGCACACTCTCGGATTGTTACTCATTCTAACAGCATTCACCGGAGTCACTTGTCTAATTGGTGCCCAACAATTTCTGGCATAATGGCCTGGTTTTTTACAGTTATAACACACATTGCAGGGCCCGTTTACTGGGTGATGCGTATTACACTTGCTACACTTGGGATTTGAGTTTGCGACTTCATTTCTAGGAGGAGCTGTCGCCACAAACCCTGTGCCCACTTTTGCCTTCTTGTTGTCTTTCCACGATCCTCCTGACTTACCAGACTCTTCCACTACTTTCCTCTTGTCATTACCCTTTGTCAAGGTACCATAGCTGACTGTGTAACATTTCTCATTTTCGTGTCATTGTACGACTCCATTAATGATCATTATTTATTCTAGTCCAATATGCGTTTACTTTTAATTTGACTTTTAAGCTAAATCGCGTAGACTAGAAATAATCATTCAACGTAAACGGTCACCAAATAAATTAAAGTTTACATCAACCAAGTAATATATAATTATTAAGAAGATAATTATTAACTTTGCGTGTTTTATTTTTATTGGTCACGTAAAAGGGTTACGTTTCGCAATAAAATACATTTGGACACACCCCGGAAATACCTAGACTTACCTAGACTCAAACCAATACCCACTTTTAAACCTTTAACACAAAATTTATTAAAATCTTGTGTTAATAACCTACTAGGGCCGGATATACACACAAATTTTCCTAGAAGATTTCCTAATGATCCCTAAGTACATGTACAAGCTCTATGTAATTAAGAATGGTACTTAATGTTTCCTAGTAGCTAATACACAATGGTTAATAACCATTTTGCTCTCCCTTTTCCCTTCGATACCCGGTTACATACAATGCACATACACAAACCATAAGATTTCCAAATCTTAGGTAACCTTGTACAAATATTTAGTAATTAAAACATGTACTTAGGTGGTTTGGTTAAATACAATGAGTGACTAACTAAAAGCTACAAAATCACCTTGTTAAGGGCACAATTTGGTTTGTTTGGAACTAGGGGGCATGTAACTAGTATCTTGTCTATAAATACACACTCACACTTGACATTTTACACACTTACAACTCACACTCACTCAAACAATAAACATATATACTCCCTTTCTCTTGTTCGGGCCACGACACGCAAACAAACACCCTCTCAATCCATTCGAACCTAAAATAAACCCTAGGGTATTCATACAATTCATAATAAGGTTTATGAGCTAAGGTTTGGGTATTGGAATAAGCTTTGAAGCTTTGGTTGAGTCATTTCGATCGTGTGTGCATTTGGGTTGCTTGCCTAGCTAAAAAACAAGCCTTAGGACTCATTATAAGTCACATTTAAACTTGTACATTTCATACTTCATTTACTTTATTTGACACCTAGTCATATAAGTCACGTCGTTATGTAATTTATGAGTTTACGTGGGCACGAACACACATGGTTCAACCCATGCGTGTCACACGCAATATATTACATGAACTCGACCTTGTGTGGTGTTGAAATGTTAAGGAACATGTACAAAATGATTAAAGGGCAAGCAAAGTCTTAAACATGTACGTTAGACCCAAATAGAAACACCAACGTGAACATTAACTCACACACACGAATACTTTGTAAATCACACATAAACTTTCAAAGAAAATATAACGGTGTGGCTTGGGACTACGTATATGACTTTAACATACGATTGCATGTATTACACGACCCATTTATAAGCTAAATAAAATGTAACGTGATTTCAAGGGCACTTCTCAAAACATATATGTTACTAGGAAGAGTAACGAGCCACAATAGGCCTCTCACGATCTAAACATGCCATGTTCGGGCCCAACCAGCCCAATGACCCATTAGTGAAGTCTCACGGCTTATAAATAAGCTCACAAGAGCTTATGAAGTGCTTAAATGGATCTTAAACTCGTTTGGGATAACGATATGCTTAAGAAACCTTAACGGGCCACAAATAGGCCTAATAAACCCAAACAAGCCCAACAAGCCCAACAGTGAGGTCCACAAGTGGCAATAAGCTCAACGAGCTTATCAGGAGTCCTACGAGCTTATAACAACCAATATCGACCCTTTACACCTTTTTAAACCAAACGGACCCTTATTGAGACTTCACGGCCTAATTTCGTGAACCCATAGGGTCCATAAGCCACAAATAAGCTTTGACTGCTTATTCGTGAGCTTAAGACAGCTTATAGGTTCTATAATAAGCCTAGGAAAGCTAACGGACCTTAAGACATCAAGCCCAAACCCTTAAAACTCCATTCGGACTCATATCGGGACCAAACAGCCCAATAACAAGCTTAACGGCTTATTGAATAAGCTCCTCATTTAAAACAGCTTAAACAGGCCTAAGTGAGCTTATTGAGTTAAGAAAACTAGTGAGAATCAATAAGGGGACCCTAATGGGCCTACTTGTAACATTCGATTAAGGTTGTTGGGCCAACGAGCCCAATAAGCTCAAAATAAGCTCATCCAAGCTTATTAATAAGCCAATCTGATTCGTGTAGTTTAAATAAGCTTAACAAGTGCTTTTGTGCTTTTTAAAACTTAATGGACCCCTTAGAACACTTAAAGGACTTTTAATGGGCCCAATAACGGCCCATTAAGCCAAAATACTGTAAAGCTTATTTATAACTATGGCAACCTAATGGCTTATTTAGACTTAATTAAACATAATGCCACTTGTTGGGAATTTAATTGAGTAAAAAATGCAATTTTTACAAATGACGGAGGACTAAAAGTACCAATTATAAACTACGGGTCAAAACATCATTTTACTAAATTAACAAGTCCAGGGACTGTTTCTATCAATTATAGAAACTAGGGGGCTATTTCAAATCTATAAGGACCTAAAATGTAACTTTATAAAGTTAAAGGACTAAAAGTGTAATTATTGAAACTTGAGGGTTTAAATGTTAAATAGGTAAATTCTAACCTTAGGGCTGTTTTGTAAATGTAAAAAAAACCTAAGGGTATTTTGTGAACGAAGGTGAAATATTTAAACACTTAACGAATCGGGCAAATTATAATATATTCAGATATTATTCGGTTTTGAATAACGGCTTAATAAATAAGAACATTTATTAAGAAAATATATACGTTTCCCAAGAGCCATCATGAATTTCAAATACAATAATCATGTACACCACCACACAAGTGATAACAGTATATATAAACTTATAATTGAATTTAGTTTATACACTGAGTCGTTAGCCTAATATGTAGACTAAGACTTGACCGTATTTACTTAGGTATTTGACGGTGTGATTCATTGCTATACTTGGATATATAATATCATTCAGAGGACTACCTGTTGAGGTGAAGATTCATAGCCCCCATGATTACATTTATAAATGATTTACATCTTTGGGGTGAGAACATGCTTGTTTTACAAATTGGACGCAAGTGTACATTTTATACAATGATTACGTGTTTGCCTAAGTAGCGATAACCCACTGAGCCCTTTATCATGAACTGTCAATTACTAGATTGTAAGCGCGAATGTTATGAGTAGATCTATTTGGGATTGACATCCCCGTTCGGGTGACTAGCTATCACCGGGAACGAACGTTATAACATGTCAGATTTGGGATGTTTCGGGTTAGAACATCATTCATGGGCATTATTGGCAATTTATTGCATTCATACATGTCGAGCTTTAGTGTCATGAGCGTAATTACTTTTTATAATGTTTGCATTTGTTGCTTAATCATACACTTGGACATCTTGCGGTCCTACTATTGATTTACATAAACCTATGAATTCACCAACTTTAGTGAAATTTTTAAGCATGTTTTCTCAGGTCAATAGGACGAGGGTGCTCAGATACAATTGGGGGTCACTCTTTGGAGAAGAGCCAAGTACAAAGATTTTGGCATCTTACATTTGGGGACATTTGTTATAAACCGAAATCTTTACTTATATTGTCGAACAATTTAAAGCCATGAGCTTATGTAATGAACAAGCATTTTGTTAATCCAATGTATCTTTTTAAAACGACACGTTAGTGGTCGTTCTCATATCTTGTGCTATTGATCTATGAAGTAACGCCCTCGGATATTCAACGTTCCGCTGCGACCTAGATTTGGGGGTGTTACAGATTGGTATCAGAGCCAGGCGATAGAGAACAAGGTCAAAAGTTTTGTCTGGACTATAACCATTTTCAACACCTGTTTTCCAACAATGGGATTTGCGAGGGACATACCTACAATACTAGGTGATTAGCATCCAGAAAAATGCTTACATGACATGCATTGTATTTAGCATTAGTAGTTACTAAGTGCTTACATGATTGACTGATATACGTGTAGATGAATGCTTATAGATATAACATAGAGACCACTCTTATAATTAAAGCTTATAGACATATCATACTGATCTTTCCTATAAGTAATACTTATATAGGTTATTTTTGCTTTTTGCAGTAGTCATGTATTCTGTGACATCTGCGGTTACCTACACTTTCGTTTACACCGACTCTGAGCCAAGCAGAGCCTTCTGGGGAGCCGATGATGAGGAGATATCTGAGGGAGGCATCCCATGGGTCATCGTATTAGGATACGACGGACTCCCGATACAGCTAGTAGCCCCACCATCACCGGATTACATACCAGACCCAGAGGATCCACAGACACCGCCAATTCCTCAGGATGAGGATGAGCGTAAGCCTATGTTCGTACATGCACATGATCCTGACTACGTGCCAGAGCCTATATACCCTTAGTATATACCACTGGAGGATGAGCATGAGTTTCCAGCTAAGGAGCAGCCATTACCTCCTGTTGATTCACCTACTGCTGAGTCACCCGGATATGTTACTGAGTCGGATCCCAAGGAGGATCCAGAGGAGTATGAGTATGATGAGATAAAGGATGGTCCAGTCGACTATCCTATGGACGGGGGAGATGATGGAGATGATGATGACGACGATTCATCTGGGGATGACGCTGATGGTGAGGATGAGGATGATGAGGACGAGGAGGAGCACTTAGCTCTGGCCGACTCTGCTATTGTTGTACCTGTTGATGAGCCTGTTTTCCCACCTGAGGGAACATAGCCTGTTATACCACCACCCTCCACTGACATTACTATTGGGGCTAGGATTACCGTCCGGCCTCAGGCTTCCATATCCCTTCCACCAGAGGCAGAGGTTGAGAGACTTCTGGCCATGACTACTCCATCACCATCACCACCTATCTCACTATCACCACCCTCTGCAGGGAAGCGCCTTGTTAGGAGCATGGCCCCACCTGCACATTCATCCCCACCACCTATGCCATCACCATTACTACCATCATCTAGGTGTCCAACCCAAATCCAGACACTTAGGATAGCATCCACTTAGGCTATCATTGATGCAGTTACTGCCGCATTACCATTACCTCCACTACCACCACTACCACCATCTCTATACATACCACCACCTGTTGACCATAGGGATGATATTCCCGAGTCTGAGCAGCCACCCCGCAAGAGGTTGTATTTGTCCACCCTAGGCTCTAAATACAAGGCTGGGGAGAGTTCTACTGCTAGACCTACCAGAGGTCGGGGGATAGATTATGGGTTTGTCAGCACAGTAGATGCTAAAGAGAGACGACAAGGGATTAGAGATGTTGGGTACGGTATTAGAGATACTTGGGTAGATCCGGCAGAGGCAGTTCCTGAGATAGCACCTATAACTGTGGGAGAGGTCAATACTAGGGTCACAGAGCTTGCTGAGCTCCATGAGCATAATACACAGGACTTGTATGCTTTACTAGAGGATGCTCAGGATAGTAGGTCTCATATATCACAGCGAGTCGATATGGACTTGTAGCGGGCCAATTTACTTATGGGGGATAGGATGACTCTCCAAGAGACAGTATGGATGGTGGAGGAGGAGGCCTATGCTTCCCGAGAGGCTTGGGCTCACTTGATAGGATTAAGTCAGGTGACTCATCAGGAGCTTCAGACCCATCATGATCATGTGTATGCACACGAGACCTATCTCCAAGCACACCAGACA
>BQNB010023711.1:0-61509 GCA_026074375.1 Tanacetum coccineum | reverse complement strand
AACCCCTCGTATAGAAAGTTGGTTTAGTTTCTTATTAAGAATACCATGGTAATATTTTGAGTTCTCGTCGCCTTCAATTGTCCATTTGATTTTTGCTTTTTGAGATGCCTCTATTGCACACAATTTATCCACCTCTTGAATCGATTTTACAACCTCCGCACGTTTATGCAAAGTATCAGACGATGCATCTCCTTTGTCAATGATCATCTCCAAATCAGCGAGCTCCTGTTTCAGCACATATTTTCGAGTTTTCGGACTTTGTCTCATGCCATTCCAAACACGTATCTTCTTTTTAAGATATTTCAACTTGTTCATCATGTTGATCATAGCATTTGAATTATAATCACATTAAAATTAGTTTTACGCTTGAAAAACTTGAATCAAAGTTAAAAATCTATCATTTTTGAAAACCTTCTCAAAATAAAAACCTTCTCAATCGATCCGGATTATATATATATATATATATATATATATATATATATATATATCTAGGGTGATGGCTGATAAATTAGGACACTCAACTCAGAGTGAAGCTTTCGGACATGAGGAATCTATCAAGCTTACATATCTTTGAGCACGATATATGAACCTGTTAAAAGAACATCCACCATTGTGGAACTCCTCTAAATCTCGCCATTGAGATAAAAGAGTGTTTAAAGCATTCGCCCCATATGACACGTTGAAAATAGTCCCAATCTCTCATTTTTTATGACGGAACGTCATTAAAAATCACCCATGATTATCACTGAAACTTCCAATTTCAATGAGTGGCCATAAATAATCCCATAGACTTTTCTTTTCTGACAACTCTTGCGGGGCATACACCGAAATAATAAGAAGTATTTTTCCAATTAGACACCCAATTACTTGATCATAAACAATAATTATTGAAGCCGTTGAATCTTAGTTTCTTAATACGCATATTAGGGATCCCAAACACATAAATTACCTGATTTACCACACAGAAGGCACTACTGCACATAATCAATACGCAAAATTACTTCCAACATCTTTTGATTTCAAACAAAATCAATGACTCCATTTAGTTTCTTTGCAACGTAAGCAAAATTCACCTTGTTAGAGACAACACAAAATACTCCTTTACCAATCTTTTTTTAGCTTTGGGTTAAGACCTTAGATATTTAAGACAAATATTCATCGGTACAACACCATTCCAAAAAAACTCCTTGCGATTCAATGATCTCTTTCAATACTTCTTCATACATCCGTCCATTATACATCTCATAGTTTGTCCCACCTTATCCAATTCATTCCATCACATTAATAAAGAACCACATTTCCGAGAACCTTCAGACTCTCTACAATGATCCGAGTCCATAGATTCCCCACCTGCTTTTTTGTACGTGTTAAACCCGATGCTAAAATTCACTTCATCAGAAATATTGTTTACATTCCCGATTCTCATCTAATTACTCCTTCTGATTATCCATCTCAACATTTTCAACATCATTCTCTCTTGGTGTAAAACCTGGAGGGTACTCCAAACTCTCTTTTGTGCTCGCTCATTATTATCTTAATATTCTCTTTATTAAGGAGAGAATAAATATTAATCGGGTCTTCTGATTGTTTACAATTTTGCTCACTAGAAAACAACACTTCCTTGGATTTTGGATTTCCTCCTAACCTCTGTATCAGATAACCCTACTACATTATTTTCCCTTGTACTTCTCATCACTCTCACCGAAATCCTTCTTAAAACTTCTTACACATTCTTCATTCTTCTGAGTACTTTCCTCATCTTTTTGATCATCCCAATCTGGAGTTCCAACCCGGAATCTTTATGGGCTCGCACCCAACGACCCAATGCGTCTTACCTTTATAATTAATTTTAAAGATTCAATATGTTGGACATATCTTAGTGGGTTGAGAACACAAAGTTTTTGCAATGGTAATTTTATTTTCTCCAGTTTTCACATTTTAACAAGGTTCACACTTTGAATGCAATTCGAATAAAAGTATTTCTTTCACACTTTTAAAGGAATACCCTTCAATTTTCACCATCGTAATCTGTCATCAGTAATGAATTCACTAGACGCTTGGATTAGCTGAGAGAACCACGAACATACTCCTGTAGATAACAAAAACTTCTCCTTTGCCTCCACCGAGTCAAAAAAGGAATTCATAACCCACAAAACCACCCTGTATTCTTAAATCAATATCGGTGAAGTCCTTCATTCCCAATGCCACTTTTAGATTTTCTAACACTCATATCCTCCTTCACCTTCCCATTATACAACATGAGAATATGTGTTTACGCAAGATTCTTCTAAAACCAACAATGGCTTGTATCATTCTCCCATTTCCTTTGCTCCTGATTTTTACCACATTCGCATAGGAACTTACATCATCCCTATGCCCATTGTCCTTAGTATTCCCAATTGATGAGTCTCTGATCTTTCCTTTCATAGCAGGTTGATGACTGCTAGTAGAACCCTTAGGCCTTTAAATCTAGCAGCATTAGCATGAATTCTATGTCTACTAATCCACACCGTACATAAATTACCAACCAAACGCTCCACATCAAAAACTTTTATAAAATGCACAAATCCGAATCTCTTACCAACCTTTGATCTTTTGTTAGGAATAAACGCATCAACCACATGCCCATATTGTTTACACGCATTCCATAGATCCTTAGCACTCGTTTGCTCAGGAAAATTAGTCGACGAACACGGCCGTGGAGTCTTCAGCACATTAACCTCCTTAGTTCTCTTAGAACCCATTTGAATCAAAACAAATAAGATATCACCAATTTAAAAAATCACAGCAAAAAAACCTAAAATTTGAAAGGAATTAGGATTAGGTTTTTTATTGGAACTTTAATTGGAAAAAAACAAAAAAGGGGAAAACGACAAAGAAGCAAACCCTAAATCGAAAACAACAACCCTATTGATCCTGATCATCAAATCATGAAAATAATTCGATAAGGAAATCAATCACAAAGGAATGATCTCACTATTTCAGGCTTGTCTATGATCGATTAACAAGATAGTAGTAGTTATTGAGATCGGTTAGGGAAGATCGCTCACAGTGAGATTGACTTAAATCAGTATATGACTAGTAAAAACAGCGAAGACGATACAAAACCTACCCAAAAAAATAATATTACTGTATTATTATCTCATGATAAAGGTCAAGTAAATACGAACTTAAATATTAAAATAACATTTCTTAGCTATGATCCAACGGTCAGAAATATTTGGTTGACGAGGATAGAAACGACAGAAGAAAAGAAAGGTCAAATGTTTCTTCATTCATAGTCGTAAGCAAAATATATACCATTAGTCCATGATTAGTCAAAGTCAATTATATATGATTAGTCAAAGTTATTTATGTCATTCAAAGTTATCTATGTCAGTAAAATTAATGGTCATTATGTATTGGGCTCAAGCTTAGGAGGTATTAAGTCTGTAAATTACTGATAACTATAATATAATCTATTTAAATATGTCTTTTTAAGTCATTTTACATCTTATAATTACAGTCAACAGCTAATTTACCAAACACTTTTAGGTGTAATTTGAAATTCCGGAATTTTAAATTCTAGGAAATCTAAATTCTTAAGAATTTAAAATGCCTACGCACGTTTGGTTGACAGAATTTAATAATTTTTTGAAATCTGTCATTATGTTTATTATTGCAAATTTTTAGAGAGGGACGAATAGGGTGTCAAAAAACCCGACCCGACCCCGATAAGCCAATTCAGGGCGGGTTACGCGGGTAAAAAAATTTATTCGGGTCAACCCGTGTAACCCGAATACTAAATAGGGTTGGGTATCGGGTTGAAATTTTTGGTAACTCGGTTTCGGGTCGACCCGATTGACCTAAATAAATATCTTTCTATAATAAATTTTATAAATTTTCTATATAAACGATGAAAAAAAATCAATTTTATTACCTTTTATTCATATTCGGGTTGACCCAAACCCGAAAGGACCCGATCTGAGTTGACCTGAACCCGAACGGACCCGACCCGAGGTGACCCGACCCGAATTGACATGAACCCTACTAACCTGAATTCAAATAGGGTCGGTTTCGGGTATGAAATTTTTAACCTTGACTCGAGCTTGACCCGACCCGAACGTGACCAACCCGGCCCGACTAAATGAAATTTTTACAAAAACAACTAGAAAAAAAAGTTTATAAATTTTTTTCCAAGTAAATGAAAATTCTTCACTTTTTGAAGCCATTTTAATTCCCCCCATTTTGACAATTTATGGAATTTTAAATTGCCCCATTTGTGTTACCAAACACAATATTTGGGAAATGCCATAAATTTCTCCCAATATACCCAACCAAACGGCACCTTATTGAAAAAAATATACAGCGTGTAGTTTATGTTAGCAGTTTTACAGTTTACAGTTTAGAGCTTACAACACACAGCTTACAGCTAGTTTTGTCAAACATACCCATAGAAGCTCTTACAAACCTTTATTTTATTTCTGAAATGAGCCAAGGCAAACACCACCACCTTCGTATAATCTAATATTCTAAATTCTAATGTCTAAAGTAGTAAACTCTATGGTATAAACATAAAGTCAACCAACCACCAGGCCATCATGACCGAGCGAAAACCAAAATCACCACACTCACATGTGGGGGTGGGAGTTCCTTAATGGTGATGACGTGTAAGGTAGGGTGCCTCACGCATGAGGAGGCTTGCAATACGTCTAGGCGGCTAGCCTAACAAATCACATAAATATCATGCATTATAATGTTTTTAAAGACCGCATATAAGAACTAGAAACTGAAGTTAAACAACACATATGAATACTCCGTATGAATATTGGCTTTCAAATGTGTACAAGGAATTTCTAATTCATATCTTGAGATTTCTAAAAGATAAAGAAGCCACACCTATATGGCTATATGATCCACATAGGCCCAAATTACTCCTTATTCAGTCCTTTCTTCTTCTGCCGCACCATTTGTGTTTCTGCAATGGCATTTGTCTTTTTTTATGGCACCCTAAACTGTCACAATAAATATATTAAAAAAAAGACGTTTATCGGTGGCAGAAGAACTGACCGTGGTGAATTTGGTGACTCTAGTTGCATTGTAACTGGACCATCGTTGACCAGATTGACCTGCCAATGACCGTAGTTAGTTAGAATTAGTCTGCATGATGTACAGGGAAAATGGGTCCAGGTAACATGTAAAAATGGATTCGGGTCAAACTGAGTATTTTTTGTATGGGTGTGATTGGGTGGGACTAAAGCATAACTGGTTGTAATTCAAAGACGAAACAGATAACAAAGTTGACAAATGAAGCGGAAGCTTCATTCCAAATTGCAAAACAAATTCAAAGGTACCAAACAATAAATCCTAACTCAAAGGTACAAAGAAATCTAATGCTATTGATTCCTATTAATAAGAAAACCAATGACCTAAAAACAACCAAATCCTAAACCGACTCAAACTAGGAAACATACCAAAAACTAATATCTATCCAAATCCAAATTTACCAAACAAAGCCTAGAGTTAAAGTCACATTTTAACAATAACCATTTGACATGTCCATTGTATCACCCCTTCACTACTTACTTCGCCAAAACAAAATACGCATTGTATCAGTTAAGAGATAAAACATATCTTGTTTCCTACCTCTAGAGTGAAGGGAGAAGATAAAAGTGACAACTTTGGAAGCATCCCTGATAATTAGGACAATGTTTGACAACAATTTTGTTTCCCTTTTATTCACATCTTTACAGAAGTGAAAACCTGACAATATACAATAGTCGACATCTTGAGTGTGTTATCAAAAGGGATATAGGATTAGGTCATCCAAGTATTAACCTCTTCATGAAGGTCACGGGCGACCCATATAATGACACTGTTTTATACTCCAGAATGTCACACAACTATAAAACCTAGCTCTGTTTATACGATATACTCCATACTGTTTTATGACAAGAATTTCCAACCTATTTGTTGGCAGATATGGTATAATGCAACAAGATACACATTTAGGCGATCGGAAGTAGTATTGATAGATAGGTGGCCTTAAAAGTTAAATAGTTGGGTGGCCACCTTCTACATTATTACGAAAACCATAGTTATGATGAAGTTTTAAGGGTTACAAAAAGCATTAACAATGATCTTTATTTTACTTGAAGAGCGTTGGCTTGCAAAACCAATATAAATAAGACAACAATTCGTACTGCAAATTATCATCCCGTCTATTTAGAAACATTCTTATGAAACCCATTTTCATTTTGTTGGCACAAGAAAACATAACTCGGACTTGCATCACAATATATAATGTAGAGAAAAAGCAATGTTGGTGTTTAGGAACCTTACCTTCATCATTGCCCCAAAAACTCCATCTGACAGAAGACAAAACAAAATAAGACAGTAAAATATCAATTTGCCAAATACGCAATAACCTTATTACATTAAAAAATGAAAAAGCGGATTGAAGCATAATTATTCGTTGTATAATGAAGATTTCAGTGGCTTAAAAGATTACGTAACACATGTTTTCTGTTTCATCTCAAATGAAAGTAACAGAAGAAAGAACATCCTCCATGTTGATGTTTCATCTCAAATGAGTCAATCAGATATATTAACTAGAAGGGGAATGGGTCCTAACGGGTCAAATGTGGATACAACCTCCTAAATCCATCAATATAAACATGTAGATTACTATTAATTTTATATTGTTTTCTGCTATTAATATTAATACATGAACAACTATAAGAAAAGTTTATAAAAAGGTGTGAGTGGGTCAACCCTGTTCAGGTCGACCAGCTCGACCCCAGCATGTTTTTATCAGTACTATAGATTGGTAGAGAGCTATGTTAGACCGAAAATGTCACAGTAAAAGATAAGAGGCTACACTTAACACCTAGTTCGCAAAGAAGGGCACTAGTAAAGTAAGGTTAGTCATCTTGTTTGTGTATGCTAAAGTATTGTATTCGGATCTACATGGCCAAGACACAATTCACCAGTTATAATGCACCCGACCTAGCAAGTGTCTGAGAAGGTTTATAAGAAAATTCCCCACCCCCCAACACGCACACACACACACACACACACAAATTTGGTTTCCGTCTATAAAGGGCTGAAGAGCGAGCCTGAATGAGTAAAGAAAGAGCAGAACATGATAGGATGTGCCGTTATGTAGTGGAATTGATTCTAAACTAGTAACTTTCAGTATGTGGGGACGATCAACTGTTCCTCCCTTTCCACCTCCTTGCACGCTTCCTCCAAAGCTACATCTGTAACCAAAAGATTATTTAAATGCGAGCTAGGCCCTCGACTAGTCTCTCAGGCGAGGCATTTTAGGAACGTGCTTTGCAAATGCTTAGGCCATCTTTTACTTTACTTTTTTTATTACAAAACTGCCCTTTGGACAAGGGACATATGTTCTTTCTATGTGATAGGGTTTGAGTTTCGCTGATTGTAAAATGATACATAAGACAAGAAATGAATATGTATATGCGAGTATAGAGCCTTGTAGTAGGAGAACTTACTAACTGAAGTTACAAAACTAAAACCAACATGATACACTTACACTTACCTCTAAATAGAATCATTGCTTTTAAATGCAAATTTGAGACATGTAGTTTACTGAAAGCATTGTAAAGAACAGTCAATGTCTAAGACACATAGTTGATGTATAAATTTTGTATTTAATTTGGAGCACTGGAGTCGCTGACATTCTCATGTTAACACTAACAAGTTAAGGAACATTCTCATGTTAAGCAAGGAACTCTGAAGGCCGTGATCTAATGATCTAATATATGCATCCTAAACCTTTAAGCGTCATGGAAACCCCAAAGTTGAGTTTAATTATCATATCCTAAATGACAGCTTGTAACATAGAGGGTTCATGGTGTAATTTGGTAATTAGAAGTCATAGGACGAGGTTGTAACATAGAGGTTGTATCAGGTTTTATTTTATAATTATTCATGATGCCAACAACTAGTTGGACCAACACTTGATTGTGATTCAAGTAAATGTTTAGCAAAAAATACGCTAAGGTCTTATCATGTATGCTTTAATTTGTTTCTTGTGTGTTTCAAGACGGCCAGTAGGTGACAGCGTTTGTTGGGTTAATCGTTTACGTATGCATGGCTGGAAGATTTTAATAAGTATTAATGTTTTATATGTATTGAAATCGTTCTACTAAAGAAGCATAGAAAGACTTTGCTTTATCAGGCTGCCTCTACTGAAACATGAATAATTGGCCTTGTTACCCTTAAAGTTTCCATACAAGGTAATTTGACTCACTGCAAGACCAATTAGCGTTAAGTAACAAAGGGACCGGGGAACAGCGTCCAACTTCTTTTACGTTTTAGTTTGAAATTTTGAATTGGTATTTCATTTATGCAAGTATTAAGGATAGTCTAGGAGAGTGGGTCAGATATATACCAAGTCCTAAGGATAGCCATGACTTAGTAGGTAGTTTGCTCCTTGTTTTATGGTTTCCCACGTTTTTTGTAAGGCTATAAATAGCCCCACCCTTTTGTTGAATATAGTAAGCAATTCCAGTAGTACTTCTCTCTAAATCTTCTTTACATCAGTAAGTTGTGCTATATGTGAAATCAGAGGTGTACTAGCTGGTTTCTACAGCGTTCATTAATAGTAATATATATAAATGAAAACTAACGTACCTTTTACAGCTTCTGATTTGTAACTTCTTTGAAATCGTTCTACTAAAGAAGCATAGAAAGACTTTGCTCTATCAGGTGCCATTGCAACATGAAAATCTGGCTTGTTACCCTTAAGTATCCCATACAAGGTAAACTGACTCACTGCAAGACCAAATAGCGTTAGTAAAAAAGACCGGGAACAGCGCCAACTTCTTGACCCATATTTTGGAAGCGGAAGAACAAGAATAATAGCTTGCAGTAAAAGCATGTTGCAAAATAAAAATCATATGTAAAGAATTCCCTTACCTAATAGAACCTCATAATTTTTCTGCATTACCTGCCAATATACACAATTTAATTAGACTATTTTTTTCCGAACACAGACAAAACAAAAAAGAGAGTTACATTCTGATTCTATAAGACATGATCTATCAACCAATCACTCCAATATTTTGGACCGAAAGTGTCAGACTCAGGTAATTAGAAGTGTTGGATATAAACTAAGGGGTTAAAAATAGTTAGTGGTCATGGGGCAGTTTGCGTAGTTTATCCTAACGTAAAATCGTATATAAATTTGTTTTGAACGTAGCAGCAGATTTGTTCATTTCGAAGTATGTGTTAAACAAAGAAATACTAGCCATCAATATCTCATAGAAATAAAGGTATTCATGTCACTCAATAGATGAAAATTTGTCAATTGAACCTCAACAGTCGAAGTGTGTGTTAATTCTAATGGAGCAAATACAGAGTTACTAATTGTCAAAGTCAAATGAACATCAAAAGTTGATAATTACTTGAAACTCATAGGATGTAAACCCTTTTTTTTGGGTAATCATGGTTTCCGACCTTATGGCCGACTAATCCACGGGGTTTGAACCAACCACCACACATACTCAAACCACGTAAAGCCATCCCATTTCAGGAGGTTGGTGTGGCATACTATGTAAACTTGGGACCTTAAAAACTAAAAATATCTAAGATGGTGTAAGATTGCTTATCTTTTTATATTCGCAATTCATGAAATAGCGTTTTAACTTGTTTACTTCACGGTTATCTTAAATTAATTTTATTAAGTACATTGAGCAGAAATAGCGTTTGAACTTGTTTACTTCACGGTTATCCAATTAATTTTATAAAGTACACTGTAGCAGAAAGAAGAGCTTTAGAGCGCTGCATATCTGTTTCTATGTTAATTTTTTACTTACATGTCAAATAAGCAATTAAAAATGAGCAACGCAACCTATACAAACAGAAAACTACTTGTATTAACCCAAAATAAGTCGATAAGCCAAAGCAGTTTTATATCATTTAAACACTTGAAAATCTACTTAATCATCAAGGTGACCTAGTGGTTACGTGGGCTCAAGGTCTCAGAAGAGACCCGGGTTACAGGAATACTGCTTAGGCCGCGTACATCAGAGCCAAAAAGGCTCGACTTTCCCCGGATAACCTGAACGGAATCCTTTTCAGTTTATTGTCTTTTGATGTATCTAGTTAATAATAACCATATGAGGTTTATCCCTGTTGAGTCTAACCGGGGTATCTCGTGACAGTTTTTGAACCCTTTTCAGCCACCCCAAGATGTATACCTAGTAAGGTTTGAACCTTACCACCATGCCACCTGTCCGCGTATATGGCCGCTAGGCATATGCCGCACGACCCATTTGCTCAGACGTGACAGATACACAAACACCTACCGGCACGGGCCTCCCGGTGTTAAAGTAACAACCAAAAAGATAAACAATACCAGAGCCTCGGGAAAGACCAACACACACTATTATCCAGGAAACTCTTACTAACCATCAGTCCATAGCAAGACCTAGGCGTGCGCCGCCGTTTCAGATATTTAGGGATGTTGTTCCCTAGGCTTGAATAGTAACCTAGCCATCTAGCTCAGGTGTAGCTCGGCGTCCCACTCCCCTATGAGTGTCAGGTACAGGTATAGTGCTTGGGGTAGTATAAATACCCCAAGCTCATTCAATGCAAACCTAACTATTCTCATACACATTTACTCACACTTATTACGCAGCCTAGCGGCTCCTTTCATACTTTATACTTACTCTCACACCGGAGCTTGGTCCTGGGATAACACCCGGGGCGAGGCTAATGTGCGTTACTCTTTGTTCAGGCTTGCTGAGGACTAAGGCCTACCAGAAGGACGTCTCTCCTTCTACCTAGCGGACTTTTACCTCAACACCACCTAAGTGGTAGGTATGTTTGGCAAAACTAGCAGTAACTAAGTTAGCATAGCGGCAAGCAGTAGATGTAAGGACTTGAGAGTAGTTGTTTGTTTAATAAAGATAATGAGTAGGTGTAACACTTATAATAAAGTGTAAAATGATGTAAAAGCAAAATGATAATGCTAAACCCTTCTCAGGGTGTGTTTGGCGCGGAGCATTTAGGAGCAGTGAGCGTTGTGATTTTTGATGTTCGTTTGGCAAGCAACAAGTAGCTTTATCTATTTTTTCGGAGTGCTCCGTTTCCAACGCTCGATGAAGTAACATTTAGGAGCGTTTAGCATTTAGGAGTTGTTTCACACATTATGATTACATCTACATCTACTATGTTACCAAACGTATTATAGTAGCATCTACTGCTACTCCGCATTGCTATTGCTACTGCTATTGCTGACTACTAGCACCGCTAGAGTAGCAATAGAAAAGTAGCGTTTTAAGAAGAACAAAACGCTTAACGCTCCGTGCCAAACAAGTTTTAAATTCCAAACGCTAAACGCTCTTAAATGGTCATTGCCAGGCAAACATTACTTAATAATATTGAACCAAATAAAAAAGTTAAAAAAAAACAAATATAAACACTCAGATAGAAGAAGTAAGTACATTAAGATCCCAGGTTTTGCCTGTTTGTTCATTAGGAAACAATCTCATATTCAACACCTTACGACATCTGCAAGCAAAAGACATAAATCATAATCATTGATAAATAAATTAAAATATAAAAAGAATGTGGGTGTGTTAAAGATACATGTAATCAGCATCAGAGTGAGTGTCAAGGTCATGAACTCCGACAAGTACAAGTAGGCCAGGCCCAATTGCTGACACTGTCCGCCCATCCACCTATGTATGTATTTAGTTTAATTAATTAGATAAACATATGTATACTATGTGTGAAGGTGAGTTGTGTTTTGTTGTTGTATTGACCTCGACGCTGGCGGAAGCAACTCGCTGGACTACGGCCTTCATTCTCCCTCCCTGATGATGACGACGACTATGCCAAAAGCTTTTGTGTTCAAATCAGAGGCGTTTAATTATAAGGCATTAGCGCTGAGCGCAGGCATGGTCAAGCGTCACGTGAAAGCCTTATTTAAAGCGGGCACAAAATATGAAAATATTTATAAATTTATATTTTTATAGCATATTTCAAATATATTGAGTTTATAAAAAGTGTCACACATAAGGAATAAAGTCAAGAAACTATCTTTGTATTTATTCTTTTTCATTTTTATAAAAAAACGATTTTTATCGAAATTAACTTAAAAAAGCCTCCACGCATTATGTCTTATCGCGTTTTAGAATATAATTGGCTCTGTGGAGCGCAAAAGCATATTAGGCAAAACTATACAAAACAGACCACTGCTTTACACAAAAAGAACGCGGTCAGCGGTGAAGACGTCCTAAATTATAGAAACAAATATAAAGCGTGGTAGCTTCCACCACACCACCTTGCCCGGTGACAGAACACACAATCCAATAAACCATCCTCACAAGAACCTAACGCCTTCTTAACCCCCGCACTCTCCAATTCTGAATATCACCCCCTATGACCCCCCCCATCCTGCCGCACCCGAGCCAGCCCCACACAAATACTTTAAACATTAATTCAAAGATACATACATAAATTACAACTCATAAAAAAAACAGATTAAAAACACCCCCCCCCCCCCCCTCCCCCCACCCCCCCAAAAAAAACACCCCCCCGTCTAATAAACCCACCTACAAAAATAAATTAAATTTAAACGAACCTTAGAGCAAACCCACGCCCAAACCCTAAGAACCCCCCCCCCCTGACCCCCCTCCCTCGCCCCCCCTTCCCCTCCGTAAACCACCAGAAACCTTACCCGTTCTCCTCCACCCGCGCCCCTCACCCCCCTGAACCCCCCCCCCCCGCCACCCACTGTACCCCACTCAAGACTGTACTAAACCGCGGTATGTTTATAACACACCCCCCCCCCAACAAAAACCAACATACATCCCCCCCCTACCCTCTAACCCCCACCCCACGCCCCCCCCCACCCGAAAATAACTCCCACGCCAAACCACCCCAGGGAAAACTCGACACCCGCCAACCCCAAAACCTCCGCACAATCTCGCCCCCAACCCAAGCTCTCTCCCACCCCCCCAGCCCCTCCACACCCCTCTCTTAATTGCTCACCCACACCCCCCTTCACCGCCGACTTCTTCCCCCGCCACTAGCCCGCCCATCCAATCGACCTTCACCCCTCACAGTCAACAAAACCCCCCCCCCAGACACACTGTCATTGCTAAGTGCTGTGGGTGCTTGTGCGCGGATTTCTTCTTTTTCTTAACCAAAGTGTCCGTCGAGTCTGACGGTTGCTCCGGGGGCACAAAACCACTAAACCAAAAACCACCTAACCAACTTAAATATGTACATGGGTGACACTTGGTTACTTCTTATTTTGGAGAGACACACATTATCAATTAATGATCGTTTCGGGTCAAGGAACTAACCCGCCGCAGTCGACGCAGTTTGAGGGATGACAGATTCGTTAGTGAGTTCAAGACGGCGTGAAAAGCGTAGTTAGGAGGGTCTTCAGAATCTGGGTGTTGTTGTGTTGTTGTTGCGACGTATAGTTGAATTGTGTCTTGGGGAATTGAGATTGCGGGGTGCATCTGATAGGAACAGATTAACAAGTGGTTCGTGGGGAGACAGGTTAGATTCGAAATGGCGGGAAGGATAATAGGCGAATGATAGTGAGGGTGAAGTGGAACACTACCGAATTGTGGGCGAGATGGATGGGGGCTTGGATGCTGGACATTAGACACACTTCTAACACTCATCCCGAGGCTACCTACTGCAGGTGGGGGGTATACTAGGCTGGGCAGGTAGAATGGACTAAGAATGTGCGGAACTCACGACTTTACATTGTTCTGTGATAGTGTATGTGACTTTTGGGAGTTGAAAGGGTTAATTTTAATCAAAGAGGCAGGCTCTGGGATTAAAATGGAGGTGAGGGATGTGAAGGGGGTGGGGGAGGTTCGTGTGGTGGGGGGGGTGGGAGGTGAAGAAGAATGGGAAATGGGGTGGGGAGGGGGGGGGGGGGGGTGGGGGGGATGTGAGAAATGTATTTGGGGGGGTTGGAAGAGAGGGGGGAAGGGGGAAAGTGTAAGAGGAGATGAAGGGGGTTTGGGTGGGGGTTAATGTAAGGGATGAGTGGGATGGTTTAGGGGTGATGGGGGGGATGTTAGGAGGTTTAGGGAGGTGGGGGAGGGTGGTTAAATAGGGTTTTTTATGGGGGTGTATTGGGGGGGGGTGGGGGGGGGGTGAGTGTAGGGGGGGGGGTGGGGGGGGGAGAGGTGGGGGGGGAGATGATGTATAGGGGGAAAATAGTTGGGTATTTTTGTGGTTGTGGGGGGGTTGGGGGGGGGGGGGGTGTTTTTGTGTTTTTTTTTTTTGTTTTTTTTGGGTTGGTATTTTGGGGTGGGGGGTAAGGGGGGGGGGGGAGGTGGGGTTGTTGTGTTGGGGGGAAATGAGTAGGGGGGTGGAGTAGGGAGCAGGTTATTGGTTGGGGTGTGGGGAGTGAATTGGTTAGGTTTATGAGTTAGGGTTTGATGGTGTTTGTTTAGGGAGGTGAATGGTTGGGGTTTGTAATGGGTGGGTGTGTGAGTTATGGGGGAAGGGGGAGGGGGTGGTATTGTTGTGTGGGTGGGTGTTGATTTGTGGAGTTTAGGTGTGTTTGTTTTGGGGGGGAGGGATTGAGATGTTTTGGTTGGGAGGGGGAGAAATGGTAGGGGATAGGGTTGTTGTGGTTGTTGGTTGGGGGTTGGGGGGGGGGTGGTGGTTGGGTTGTTTGGGGAGGGTGAAAGGGGGGTTGTTTGGTATTGGATTTTAGGTGGGAGGGGGAGTTTTTTTTGTTTTTGTGGTTTTTGTGTTTTTGTTTGGGGGTTTGGTTTTTGTTTTGGAATGATGTTGGTGGTTGTGAGAGGAAGTGGTAGGATGAGAGGGTAGGAATGGGGGGGTGGTGGGATGTGGTGTTGAAAAGGGGATGTTGTTGTTTGTTAAGAAGGGGAGTAAAGGAGGGGGGGAGAGTTGGGTGATAAGGGGTATTGTTGTTGAATGTTATTTGTGGGGGGGGGGAGTAGGAGGATGAGGGAGTGGGGTAAGTAGTTTTATGGGGTTGTTGGGGGAGGTTGGGGGGGAGGGGTGAAGGTTTGGATTGTTGGTGGAATTGTTTGGGGATGGAGGGGAGGTGTTTTTGGTGTGGGTATGTTGGGGGGTTGAGAGTGGTAAGTTGGTAATTTGGTGGGAAAGATTGGTAAGGTTTGAGGGGGTGATGGGTGAGGGGTTTTGGGAGTGGTAGTAGGTGGAGGGAGGTAATGGTATACGGGTGGGGAGGTAGGTGTTGGTGAGATTAATTTTGATGTTTGTGAAGGAGGTGTGGAAGGTTGTTTTGAAGGTGGTTTATTTTGTGTGGGAGTTTTTGTTGTATTCATGTGATGGGTTGTGTTGGGGGTGGATGGTATGTGTTGTTTATAGGTGAGGGGGGTGTTGAGGTGATTGGTTGTTGGTTTTTGAGGGGTTTGTTGTTTAGGGGTTATAGGTTGGGGGAGGGGGGGAGTGTGAAGATTTGGTTAATTGTGTAGTTTTATTGTTATTGTGGGGGATTATATTTGTTTTGGGGGTGGTTGTGTTAGTGATTGTTTTAGATGGTTTTTTTTGAGTGGTTTTTGTTGACAGGGTGTGTGTTAGGGGTGAGAGGTGATATAGATTACTAATATCTGGGATATCATGCTTAGGGGTGTGGGGGAGTTGTGGGTAGGTGGTGGGGGGGAGAAGATTGGTTTGGCGGGAGTAATACTTGAGGTGTGGGTTAGTTTGGATATGGGTTTAGTAACTGTGAGTGTGTTTAAGTTAAGTACCATTGGTTTTAAATTTAATGCAATTTTTATTTTTGTTGAGGGGTGGGGGGGGGGGGTGGATGGTCGTGTTGGATATTTTACAAATTTTACAGATTTTGGTTGATATTTATATCGATATTTATTAAGAGGTCTTTGCATTAAAATTTTTAAATTGAATGTGGGAATTTATGGATTAGTATTGAATGGACGGATTTTTAATTTTGGGTGGGTGTATAGGTTTGTAGTTTTTTAAGTCTAACATTATTGGCTATACGAATAAGGGATACTGTGTTAACTGTCATGTTAGGAGCGGGAAACCATGTTCTATGCTTCGGCCAGAGCTCCCCTGTTCTCTCACCATTGGGGTTAACTAGGGGGCAAAGTCTAAATTTTATATGGTGTTGTATGGCTAGTCAAGAGTCTTCATCACTAACCCAGGTCAAAATCATCTTATTCTCTATATTCATGTTAGTATAATGCCATATTCATGAAATGGAAGCACAAGTTAGGTGGATTGGTTGGGATTATGCACGACTCAAAACTTACTCATACAGGAACTTCTTTGTTTGCACACAGGAAATCCTCTTTGCCACTCTTATCTAACGGACACAATTGGATATCAAATTATTGAGGAAAGGAATGGCAAGATTTGGTAGATTGAGAGCAAAGGGCTAGATCCTATAAAGTCCAGCATCACTATAAAAAATGCTCATTCTCACACTCATACAAGGGATCCGTTTTGTTTCTAAACTTTTCGTTTTATCTATGTTTTTAGGTAATTTTGTGTACTTTCAATTCGGCTTTTTAGGTTGAGTAATTTTCCTTTAATGATAATCACGCTTTAATCAATAAAAAAAAGGGGGAGGGATATTCCTTTTTAAAGTTTTTAAATTCCGTGTTCCCTAAGCTCCATTTAAAGTCGATAAGCCTCTTAATAAGCCAATAATGTCTCATAAGCTATATAAAGACTCAGGTGAATAATCTCTTTCAGTCTTCTAAGCTGAGATTGACTTTTTAAAGTTCATAGCAATTAGACTTACTACCCACAAACCTTACAAGCATCACGATTTAATTTCTCATAAATGATCCATTATTCGTATCTAAGCCTTTTCATGGGCATCCTTACCCATGCGGTAAGCGGCCCCCAAGACTTCTTCTCTACAACGTTAGGCTAGAACCGCACAGTGCTTGCAACGTAGAGTGCCGGTCCCTCTACACACAAAAACACGGTGCCCCTTTTGTTCTACTAAAGCGATCTACTGCGAGACCCACCCCCACTTTCCGCGACATCTTTTTTCATCTCTAACAGCAGTTCTTATAAATTCCTTTGTTCAGTGTATCTACTCACTTGCTTAACTATGTGCCTCATCTGCTTCTATTCTACCACCGCCCCTGCTTGAAACCTGGGTTCTTTTCCGTTTCGAGTCCTTATTACGCTTATCGCTCGTCACTTCTATCGGCTTTTTTTTCTCTCTGCGGAAGTAGTTTGAGTGCAGGGAGCGTATAACATTGCATGGCATCGTCTCTCATCTAACTGTATTGCACATTTTCTTTATTTCGTGCGTCGATGTATGCTTGGGGTAGACGTGCTCGTGTGCGACCGGCTGGGGTCGTGTCTGACTGATCTGGGCTTGTCCGGGGCGTCTATATAGGGTCAGATGGCTCTTTCACATAGGTCGGCTGGGTGTTAAGGCCGCGGAAAGGCGTCTTTGAGGGCGGAGCCGGAACAGCGAAGGGGGGGGTTACTAGGGCTGGTGGGGGGTTGGACTACAGAGGTAGGGATGGGGAGTATATGGTTTTATGTGCGTGCCGTCTAGTGTAAGGAGTATCAGTACCTTGTTCTACACTCTAGACATTATGGGTCGTATCAATAGACTTTAAATTGATAGCATCTAACTCTCACTGTCGTGACTTTCGGAGCGTCGGGACGACTAGCTATGGGGGATTTGTTGTCTGCCATCTGGGGGCGTTTCAATAAAGTTTTACTTATTTACTTGTATTATTGTCGGGGAGTTTTCTTATAAGTCTTTCTTTGTGTTGTTGGACACGTGGCCCTAGATACTCTTTATAGATAGGGGAGGATATGCAGCGGTGGGGTTGTAGTGTCTGGGTGCACATGGTACACGTTAGTGAGGGGTATTAGGGAGCCTGGGGGTCTTTAGGTACTATTTTTGGTGGGGTGCACACATGGGGGGAGGGGGAGAGTAGTGGGGGATACACTAGGCGGTTAGTGACGTGGGCAAGTTAATATCACATTTGGGCGGACCATGACGTGGTTCTTCGGTTCTAAGCAACACCATGGGTATTCCACACATCAAATAAACCAAAAAGAGACACTGCGATGACATCTAAAATCCACTGTCTCACTGCAGGTTTTGATCTAGCGGCATTTTAATATAACAACACATCAAGACATACACAGGATAACACGAACTTGTCATCTCTAAAAGTATAAGAATGAGCCAGGATTGCGATCTATGTATATCATGACAATCACACTGGATTGAGAGATGGATCACGAAGGGGACGGCCTCTTCATAGATGTGAGATACTGAGAGGTAGCGTGGAGGTCGCGCATAACGAGGCCTTAGCTGCGTCATGACGTGTCTTTTAAAACCATGGATTCCACACATCAAATAACCAAAAGAGGACACAATGACATCTATAATCATGTATAAAGAAAGAAAATATAAAAAAAGATAAAGAATGTCATAAATTAGATGACAAGTTATTTTATAGATATTTTTTTAAAACCATTTATGAATCTAGCATTTCTTTAACCAAAAATATACTGAATTCGATTAATTTGATTTAATTTAAACAAATGCATCTTTAAGGTAAGTTTATATTTATTTTTGGGCTCGTTTTTGAAATGTCCCAAAAGTAAAACCATGGTCTAAAGATTGTTAAAAACACTCACTTCATTATTTTTCTCAACAATTTATGCAATTATTGACAAATGTCCTACTTAATCAATCATTAATAGTACAGGTGTATAAGAATGAAGTAAAAATTATGTTAAAGATGTACTTTTTATGCGACTTACGATGTACTATATATGCGACTTGTATTTTTTTTATCTTTTTGTTTGATTTTTTTCACAAAAAGACAAAAAATATATGTCCCATAGATAGTATATCGTCAGTCGCATAAAAAATATATCTTACACATCTCTTACACATGCGTATTTCTCATTTACACAAATGTACATCCAATGATTTGTGAAGGGGGCACTTGTGAATAAATTGGTGAAGTCATATACATAACATAAGTTATATAAGTCGCATGGGACAAATAAAGAAGTCACATTTTTTAGGCAATTATTGGACAATGTTTCTTTTTTTAGGCAATTCAAATAATAACCCTTTATCTTTTATCAATATTGATTTTAGATTTTCTTTTTATTTTTATTTTCTTATTTAATCCTTATAAGACGATAAATGTGACTCAAACACAATTGTGAGTTTGAGTCTATTGGAGTGTCTAGATGTGATTGCATTATAAATATATATCAATAATACAATGTCTAGGTTTAACCATCATTTAACAAGCTATTGGAGTGGGTTGGATCATCAGACCTAAGTGGCTACGTTGAGCCCCCTTATAAGAAAATTGCAAATTTCGGCTGAAACCCTACATCCATACTATTGTAGCCATAATTTTTTAACCGTATGGAGTTAACTAACGCGTTTAACACAATTCTCTTCGCTTATTAATTATGCACAAAACGCAACTTGAATCACTGTCGGCCCCAAGACGCGTCGTCACACGCTGCCAAAAGCCGACTGACGCAACAACAACAACAAAACTACGCTTTGCTTTTGTTGCTACATGATGAAGATCAATCTCAGCTTGCTGTCGGATGCTTTCATCTACAAATTTTTTATTTGCTTTGTTGTTGCTTAAAGAATTGCTTCCGTTTATTGTCATATTTCTTCATCAACAAGTTAGTGTTTTTATTATCATAATGTTTTTTTTCTTCTTCTTTAGTTTAATGTTAATTTGGTTTTCTAATCCAATTCGAGATTCGTAACTTGAATTACGGGGAGTATTAGATAATAGATGTGGCCCAAACCCGATTGTGAGTTTGGGTCCATCAAAGTTTCTATATATGATTGCACTATACATATCGTATCAATAATACAATATTTGCTACGCGGTTTAATCATTAAATCTATGTTTTGTTATGTTACATAAGCTCAAATTTGTTATAAAGATAACTAAAGCATGTGTATATATCATGAATACACAAAAGTTCGAAATATATGTAACTTTGATTTAATTTAGTTGTATGTAGTTTGACAATTATTGAGGCAAAGATCTGCTGGGTAGAGAAACGTCCCACCAGGTGAGCCTCGGCAAGCATGTATATAAAAGTAACGCACATTAGCCTCACCTCGGGTATGACCTCAGGACCAAGGTCTGGCGTGAGAGTATGTAATGGATTATAAGGGGATCTGGGAGGTGATGGATTTAAACAGAGTAAATGCGTATGAGTAAAAGTAGATGATTGCATTGAATGAGCTTAGGGTATTTATACTACTATGAACACTGTTGATGTTTACTGTTCTTGACACCTAGAAGGATGGTTACGCCGAGCTACCTTGTACTTCTATCAGGCAGCGTGTCTAAGTGAGGACAAGATCCCTCAAATCCCGGGTTGACGGCATGTGATTGAGGATTGCTAAAAACTGACGGTTATTAGCATGTTGCCTGGTCAATAGAGTGTATTGGTCTTTCCCAATGTTTTTATATCTATCCTTTAATATGTCATGCCAGGACCGAGAGAACCCTGCCAGGTGGCGTTTATGGCGTTGCCTAGGTCCAAGTGTATGGGTCGTGCGGCCTGGGCCTATCGGCCATATACACGAACATCCCCCCCAAGTGTTGTATCAACACAAGTGTTGATGCAATACTTAAAGTCTTACCCAGAAAAGGTGTGTGTCTTTGTGTTTTTTTTGTTTAATTAACGATATCCTACAAAACTCATAATTATTGAGGGTTAAAAAGACTTGGTGAGTCATACCTGGGAGAGTGTGATGATGCCACATGTTTCGGTAATTGTTTTCGTGTGGCTGTGAATCTGTGATTGAGCCACGCCACACGCTGACACGACGCGACGTTTGGTTCCCCCCTTTTTCTCTATAAATAGGGGTTCTCCCCTCATTTTTACGGCCACTTTTTTCTTTTAACTGCTTTTGCTCCGCGTATCCCTTAAGCTTATAGTGCTTCTCCTTCAGGTGTGTTTTTCTTTAACTTCGCTCTTCTTTATTAGTTTACCTACCTTCTACTCGGACCCTCTACCATGTCGTTAGATAACTCCGACGACTATATTATCCTGGATGGTAATCCGGTGGACCCCGCGTTAGAAGCTGTCGTCTTGCCTAAGTTTGACATGCACCTTTATCAGTCTTCCTTAAACGAGACCCATGTCAAGTGGCTTGTTAAGTGTTATGGGATACCGAAGGACTTACGCCCGCGTATAGTGCCCGCCGACATGACTATCTATCGGTTACCGAATGATGCCATAGGATTGTATGTTCATCACTTTCGACGAGGGGGTTTACGGGTGCCTTTCTCCAGGTTTTTCTTAAGGGTAGTGGAGTATTTTTGTGTGCATATCTCTCAACTAGTTCCGACTGGCGTAAACCGTACTACCATTTTTGAGATGTATTGTCGTGCTTTGGACATCATTCCTACTGTCCCTCTTTTTCGTGTTTTCTATAAGCTGTGTAAGCAGGGGGGTTGGTTTTCTTTCCAAAGTAAGACCGGGAAGAATTGTAAACCATGCCTCAAAGATGCTCCTACGAGTTTGAAGAAACGGAAAGATAAGTTTTTTTCTTATTGACCGAAGGGCCGATCCTATTGCTATGGCCTGGCGGCATCATGATTCCATCGTAGCGGACTCGTTCCCAAAATCTAGTTGTAACCTTTGCCCTTTTGTGTTCTGAATATTTCATTTATAGTCCTTTGACTATTTGACTTTTGTCAGTTTATTCAGATTTTTGTACCGTGTTGACGGTGGTGATTTTATGAGATATGTGATGAATTGTGGTTTATTGTGATTAATAATCCCTTTTGGAAGGTATTATTGTGTTATGTGTATTCCGGGTGGTTTGACCCGTGAATTTTGAGAAATGCCGAAAAACGAGTCTGACACGTCCGTTAATGTCCAAATGAGTTTTGAAGGGTGTAAAGTAAAAATATGTCGTGTAAATACTTAAAGTTAATGGAAAAGTATTTTTAAAGCGAATAAAAATGCTAATTAACTTTGGGGTAAATTTTACGGTTGAGTTTTACGAGTATTTAAGTGATCCCGACACGAAAAGAAAGGCCCGAGACCCCATGGGATACCATGGCCGGTCAAAAGAAGACTAGGGAGACAAGGTGGCTTAATTTTAGCTAACCTTGTCCAAATTGTACATAAGATGCTTTCCTTATCCTTATTTTTACACATAGTTCATTTTCAAAATCAAAAAAATATCCTCTCCCTTCTCTCTTGTGTTCATCCGCACCTACAACTCACACACTCTTATAATTTTTTAAAGTTTGATCAAGAAAACACGAAGACATAAATATTTGGGGTTGATTCTAGTGTTTGGTTATACATTTAAACAACGTTTGGGTTGTCCGGTTCGTGTCGAAATCTACAAATTTGAAGATTTTCTTGTAAGTTTTCAAATTTAAATTTCGTTTGTCCTTTTGGGTTTATTTTGATGCATAGATGTTAGTTGTACAAGTTGATCGTTGTGAAAATTAATTTTTGGAAGCGAAACGAAAGAAAAATGGGGTGTTTGGTTCGTGTAAAAAGAAAAGGAAAAAAAAGGTTTTTGTAGTTTTGATGTTGTGGTCGTGATGGTTGAATAATATATGATGCTAGGATGCTTATTTTTTATAGTAGCTTGTATGGCTTATTCGGACTTATTTTTAAGCTATTTCTTGGCTTATAAGCCATGAATGGATTCCCAAAATCACTAGGAAAGTGAATTTGATTATTTTTTGTGTTATGGAGTATGTTGTGGACTATTTTTGAGGCTTATGGTAGTAACCAAAAGCGATACGTAGCTTAATAGCTTATTTTAAAGCTTAATATACGTATTTTGGAGTTTATGGACTCACGGCCCAATAAGTCTATTTGAGCCGCGACTTAATGGGAGGGCTTATTGTGGTCCGGATTATTTCTAAACATGATCAATAGTAGTAGATAAATGGACAGTACTTACTTGTGTTCGAACCCATAGTAGTATAAACCTTAGCAACATTAACATTGATGCTTGGCAGCACTAACCTTCTTTGGCGTTTTTAATTATCATAAGCAGCAACACTAATAATAACAAGCAGCACTAAGTACATATACCTGGCAGTATTAACTGCTATCCGTAGCAGTACTAATGTGAACATGGCAGCATTAACCAAATACATGAGCAGTATTAATATGTAATCACATAAATGCCAATAAGATTATGTCCAAATCATATTTGCTAACCACGTCCAATAAACTAAGAAGTTATTTTGGGATAAGAGTACAATCCCTATAAATTAGGATTTAACTCGTTATACCATACCCCAAAAAACCGCCAATCTTAGCCATATCAGCTCTACTCATATATTCTTCACGATGTAACAGTAGCAAAAACAAACTCCAGTACACGCCTTTGATTCACGAAACAACATAACTTTAAACCTGCTATTGACGCCATTTTTAAGGTTTTTCAAATCATATCTGCCAATACCTGCTGCGTTTCACACCTTTTCTGCTGATGTTTTTCCTCTCCAAGAATTGAACACAGCGAGCACAGCAGCAGTAATGATCTCTTGACTTCAAATAAAAATAATCATAGTCGTCTTTTTTAAATATAAAGATGACGCTTTAAAGTGTCGCTGATCGAGCCGGATTCACACCGTAAATATATATAATATATAATAAAATATAAAATATATAAAGAAGTGTAAAAACCAACAATCAATGATACCGAGAAGTAGTATAGAGCTTTCCCGGGTCGTAAATCCCCAACGAGGCTGGAATGGTAAATCACTGGACTAGGTCGTGTGCGGGCGTTGTTGCATTTGCTTGTGTAGTAGAAGTTGGTTGCTAAAGGCTTGCTTAAGGTGAGTTCTCGTAGCCCCACTTTTTACTGTTTTTCCGTTGGGGGAAAATGATACTCAAATGTGTTTTGAAATGTTTTGAATTGATCTGTGCGAAATGTGGTTTTGTTTTTGGGACAAGATATGTGCTTATGACTGTTATGTGAATATTATGTGTTGATTTACTTGCATGTACTGTGTTTGGCATGGCAAGGTTCTGTGTGGTACTTGTATGTACTGTGTTTGGCATACAAGGTTCTGTGTGGTACTTGCATGTACTGTGTTTGGCATGCAAGGTTCTGTGTGGTACGCCCTAATATAGTGCTCCAGTTGGTAGGCCCTTTAGGTGCGTTAGTGATTTGGGAGTTGCGACTCCGGATTTATTATGGATGGTTGAGATATGACTATCTGGGGATGCCTAATGTCTTGGATTGTTAGCATATATTCACTGTCATATAGCACTATTGTCCACTGTTGAAATATTGGCACATCTTTTGGGTTTAAGGTCAAACCTACGAGCTCACCAACATTATTGTTGACGTTTTCGAGTATCATTTTCAGGTGAAGTGAAAGAGGAATAGTTTGGTGATTAATAGCAGACTTAGAAGTATCCCGTGTGGAATTTCGTTTGAAGTCTTGCTTGCTTGTTGTTTGGTTGTGGTCCCCTGGTGGGCATTGAATAAAATGCAAGTGATTTGGTGGATTTTTAGTTGCGGATTTAGGACATCACTTGAGTTTGTTTCATGTTATGGTCTTATAGCACTTGGAGTTTATTGCCCAATGTAGTTTTCTCTATTTTTGTACCTTGTGTTATGATTGATCATTATGTTACATTCTCGAGTTTTCGCCATTGTCGGGGTGTGACAGATTGGTAATCAAAGCCAAGGTTATAGAGAACTAGGTGGATTGGCCTAGACTATAACCTAAGATTCGTTGTTTAGTTGCGTATAGGATCTATGTGTGCGGTGTTCCGCTTTTGGTGTGCCTTTGTGTGTTCTTGGTTTGGTGCCTTAGTTATGTCAGTCATTGAAATGAGTGGGCTCAATATTGAATATGAATGGGAAAGGATGCGAATATAAGTACGATGGCCAACGTAATTATAAGCGTGTCACAACTCACTCATACTTGGTATTGTTGTTCACACAAATCAATGTTGACACCGTAGGGTGGTGTTGCGCGTATATTTGGTTTTGTATAGTAAGATATTCGATGAATGTGTGCGAGTCTTCCCACTTACCTAACGTTGCCCATGTTCTCCCTCGTATAGATAATGCCGCCAAGGATGAGAACCCGAAGTGCTGGCCGGCCTGCTGCCGAATCACTAGGAGGGGGAACGGGTGAACGGGTTAGTAGAGGTGGAAGGGGTAGAAGACCTAGGGAAGGTAATGATGAGCGTGTTGATGAATTGAATGGTTAAGGAAATGGCCTAGGTAGGGGAGCTAATGGGGGTGTAGAGGGAGCTAATAGGAATGTAGGGGGAGCCAATGGGGGTGCACCCGACTTCCCAACGATCATTGCCCAACAATTGTGAAACCTCTTACCCGCCATGTTGGCCCAGGTTAGTAACCAAGGGAATGTTGGGAAATCCAGAATGATATTGGTTAATGGAACATTCAGGGGAACGTTGGGAATGTGATAATGAATGACAACTGGGTAGGTTGTTCATATAAGGAATTTTTAGCGTGTAACCCTAAGAAATATGATGGTAAGGGAGGTGTTGTAGCCCTCACTCGTTGGATTGAGAAAATGGAATATGTGCATGATATGAGTGGTTGTAGTATTGACCAAAAGGTGGAATACACTGCTGGTTCATTTGTAAGTAAGGCTTTAACGTGGTGGAACTCTCAGATCCGCACGCTAAGTCGGGAAGTTGTTGCTTAGATGTCATAGGAATGACTTTTAGTGTATGGATGATACAGAGTTTTGTATAGTCATGAGATGTAAAAGTTAGAATCTGAGTTATGGAATCACGTCATGGTCGGGGCTGGCCATGCTGCGTATACTGATAGGTTTTATGAGTTGGCTAGGTTAGTTCCATATTTGGTAACTCGTGAGAGTAGGATGATTAAGAGGTATATGTGTGGCCTTGCTTTACAAATCCGTGGGATGGTGGTAGCAACGGAGCCAAAGTCTATGCAAAAGGCTGTGCAGATTTCTGGTGCACTGAATGATGAGGTTGTTAGGAATGGATCAATTAAGAAGGTTGAAAAGAGAGGTAATGTGGGGGAACCTAGCAAGGATAGGAGTGGAAGGGATGATAATAAGAGGACTAGGACTGTGAATGCTTTTGCTACTACTGTGAACCCTGTAGGAAGAGAGAATACGGGTACTTGGCCTAAGTGTATGATCCGCTCTGACTATACCTTAAAATATATATATAATATAATAAAATATAAAATATATAGTAAGAATAGTCTATAAGCAGAGTCAATGATACCGAGAAGTAGTATAGAGCTTTCCCGGGTCGTAAATCCCCAACGAGGCTGGAATGGTAAATCGATACGATCGAAGATTTGAGTTTGAAGGAAGGAATGAGTTTGGGAAGTTGAAAAAGTCAAAATTAAACAATAACGGAACTTGAAACGTTTAAGAAAAACCTAAAAATTACGAAATTTAGAACTTAGAAAACGAAGGCCCGAATCCCGGACAAAAGGGGGAAAACCTAAAATCTTTAAAAATAAGCCTACGAAGAAAATTTTGCTTCTAAACTACTCTATGGGTCAAATAACGAAGAATGAAAAAGACTAGACCGAAAACGGAGTTCGTTTGAACACAACCGAGTCAAAACAAAGCCGGTACCAGGACCGTTCTTTAAAAGATGAAAAGTTATAAAAATTGACCCTACGAAAATTTTTATATTTTTCCTACAAACTAGTGACAAAATGGAAATTTTTCTAAAATTGCTAAAATATTTTTTTGATAATTTTTGTGTTTATTATGAATTAAATAAACTTTTAACTAAACTAAATTATAAAAAATATTAAACGTTTACAAAAAATTCTGAAAAAATTTTTTACACATAATACCTAGACACTATAAAGTTAAGCTACGAAAAATAACAAACACCCACCAGCTTATGCAATTAAGCCCGAAATAAGCTTCACAACTTATTAGCTTATAATACACAAAACGTGTATAAATAATGTTGCCCTTGAGTCTATAACGAAAAAGACCCAAGGGCGCAGTGGTTAAGTGTGTGTGGGATAAAGGGGATGTATTGCTTGGTCCCGGTTCGAGGCGTCTTGCTCACCCGGACCAAGTCATCTTCCCTTTTATTTTATTTTACAAACCTAGGGTAGAATTTGTAAGAAATGAAACTAAAAGGTAGGCGGGCAAAATTTCTAGAATTTACACTACAATGAAAATAGGTAACCCTACACTATGAAAAAGTGACAAAACAGACCCTACGCTTGGCTTATTTTTTAGCTTATTAAAAAACCCCCCCCCCCCCCCCCCCCCTCTGTGATTTTTAGCAAAAACTTAAAACATGAAAGTTAAAGAACAGCTTATAATTAACAACTTTAACAAAGACACTTTTGACTTTGGTCAAAAGAGATTTAGCTATAAAAATAAGCCTTAATAGTTGTCAGCAACTATAAGCTTTAAAGCTTAAATGTTAAGTCTTTTTTGGACTAAGGTCAAATTTAAAGCTAAGAGTTAACTAAACATAAGCTAAGGGATCTATGTTAACTTAAAATAAGCTAAAAAGAACAGGGAAAAGCTACACTAAATAAGCTGTAAAAGCCAACATGAAAAATAAGCAAATCCTATACTAATCCTAAGCTAAAAACAGTCAAGGGAACAAAGGCTCTTAAAAATAAGCAACCAAATAAGCTCTTCAAGGGCTGAAACATGAGGCTTATTTTAAGAGCTTTTCTGACTCTTAAAACTATGCCATATAACTTGGCTTGGATTTGCAGAACCATAAAGGCTGTGACTTGGGCTTTAGAACTCAACAAGACAGAGAACAAAGGGCTTAAATTCTCCCCTTTGCACCAGGAGAGGTTTAAGCTTAGCTTTAGTAGCTTCAAATAAGCTCTAAACAATAAAATAAGCTCAAACAGATGGAGTATGATAGCAAAGGGACTTGTGCACCACTTTTTAGCTTTGGAAAAGCATTTTTACTTGCTTATTTTTGGCTGTGAAAAAGGTCTCTTGGCTTTTTACAAACTGTGACAATGGACACTTGGTGAGTTTTGACTTATAAAGTCAAGGGACCAAAGGCTTTTTAACAGCCTTGTTTAGACACACTAAACACACACTTTTTGATGCTTAAACTCAAACCACAAGTGCTTAATCAAATAAGCACTTGTGGGTTACTCAAAAATCTCACAGTTATAAAAATGGATTTAAAAACTTTGGAGAGCAATTTAAAAACTGAAAAGCTTTTAAAAACAGCTTATGTGAGCTTAAAAACTTAAGCTAAAACCAACCTCATGGTCATAACCCATGCAAAAAGCCTTTTTGACCCACTTTGGTCCTGTGCCAAACACCCCTTTATCTCAAAACTGTCAAACCAAAATGGTTTTAGAATCCATTTTTAAACTAAAACTTTAAAAACCTTTTATCTACTCCTACTTATTTTAACCTATTTAAACTATTTTAAAACTAAAAATCCTAGCTTATTAAGAAAAATAAGCTAGTTTCTCTACTAGCTTATACTACACTTATGACAGTTTTTGAGAAAAAGCTAATGTGACACTAAATTATGCAATAAAAACTTACAACAGTCAAATAACAACTTAAACTAATGTGTTTACAAAGACTAAAAGCAAATAAGCTAAAGGTTTAAGCTAAAAATTAAGCTAAGTAAGAATTTAGAGATTAGACCTTGGATTTTTGAAGTTTTAGAACCAAGGCCACTCTTTCTGAGTGAGTGGCCTAAAAACCTGTCCTAATGGCTCCTTAGCCTCTAAACCTGAGCAATAAGCTCAATAAGCTCTTGGGAGCTTATTACTTCAAATGGCTTCCAAATTGCACCCAAATGGACATTTATGAACTTAATTCAAACTAAAGCAATATGAAAGAGCTTATAACAAATTTTGAGCTGAATTAGAGCTTATTAGCAAGAATAAGCTCTAATGAGCTTATTGAGAGCTTATTGAGTAAAAAGAGCTTAATTTTTCATTAAAATTGAGAATTACAATTGCATAAGAGAAAGTAACTTAAAAACACTTAAAACTTAATAAAAACTGAATTAAACTTGGTATGAAAACTGAATGAAAACTGAATATTTGCCACAATGGCTTACAAGGCTTATTTATAGCCGAAAACTTAAACTAGGTCTTCTCTTTCTTTCTCTTCTTGTTGTGCTTGTTTGTAGACACACAAACACAGGTGTGCTTGTTGTGTGAGAGGTTTAATAAGCCAATCCCAGCCCTTAATAACCCTTGTGCTACTTCAAATTAATCTAAGCCATTGATTCGGCTAACTTTATGGAAAAATGGGGGATTGCCAGCTTGGAAAGGGGTGGTTTTTTGGTGGAAAGTTAGTGTAAAGAGGGGGGAGTTGATTATCCATGGAGGGGATGAAGGTCTTTGGGGTAAAAACGGGTTTAACAACCCGTGAGTTGTGTTTTGGGGGGAAAAAAAGGCGGGAAAAGAAGTTGGGGGATATAACAGAGTGTGTGTTTGAGCGAATTGGCAAAAATGGTCCCTTGAGGTTATATGTGTACTTGCACAATTCGTCCCTGCGGTTATATAACTTTTGGGGACTTGGCAAAACAAGTCCCCAAGAGTTATACAACTCTTTGCATACATGGTCCTTGTGGTGTACAAGTTAGGGGGATTGGCAGTTTTGCCCCCCCACTTGTCACTTTGAACAAATTGCAAAATAAGCCCTTGTCTTCTCTTTTCCTCTTTTCTCCTTTATAAATAAGTTTAGGGTTTGGCAATTTCAGCCCCTAAACTTATATTTCTTTGACTTTGGCCCCGGGGTTGACTTGTGTTGACTTTTTGACTTGATTGATTTTCCGGCTTTGATTTGGCTTTGTCTTTCACAGTCTTTTCCATTCCGAGTCCGGTTTTATCGTTTTGGCTTTGTTTTTCGTCCTTTTCTTGGTTATCCGTTCCTGCACAATACAATTAGCAAAACAAGCGTATATTTGGCATTTTAAGTCCGTTTTTGGTTATTTTAGCTTGTTTTTAAAGGTAAAAGGTATGTGTAATTAAGCACATACCAACTCCCTACACTGCTTACCATAATATCCAAGGCATTATCTATCAAGATGACATGGACATAAATCGTTTGATGCGCACTGACGAACTTCACAAGTTCAGTGACGACACACTAAACCATGTTTGCACCGCTCACAATGATATTGCTACTGGGATTCAGATGGAGTACTTGCCAAAGAGAAAATGGAGCAAACAAGACAAGCAGAGAGCTCGGGTTATGATAAATTCCATTGATAAGAAACTCAGAGATAGAAGGTTGATGCGTAGTCTGGAAAAGTTTGCTGGTGGAAGACCTTACGGAGGAGACCTTCGGCTGCTACAAAGAACCATATGATTCCATCATATGATGTTCTCATCACTCAGGTCAAACCTCATAATTAATATAAATTTGTGAATTTGTTTTTATGTAGTGTATACTTATGGTGAAAATAAGGAGTGCTCGAGTACAAAATTTTCAAGAATTTCTTAGTAAATTCAAAAATTTTCAAATTATTGTACTCAACACTATCTTATATACCCTCAAATATTAAGGGAGAGCATTAAAATGTTCCTATTTAGATATTGTGTAACATTTTGTCCCCGAACGTTTAATCACTTGATATCCAAAATATCAAGGGATTAACATTTTGGATAAGGGGAGAAAATGTGATTAAACTGAATCTAATTTGTATTGAAATGTGATTGTATTAAATGGACTCAATACACTCCAACACTTAGCATGTACTACGATTACGATGCACATGTTAAGGGGGAGCTTTTAGTGATGATGAAAAACTTTCAAAGTGTAAATCTTTTTGATATTTATATCAAACACTTTGATTGAACTTTTCAATGATTTTGGTTTTGATTGTGATGGAATACCCAAAAGACCGACCATGTACTTAAATTTATGGAGTTATAAGGTGGTTAGGCATAGGTATTCAAATCCCATGATCCAGCCAGAACCGGAGGGATCTACCCAGGGATATCCACTAGATAGTGTAGAAGTCCTTAGGTATGATACAAAAGGAGAAAAAGTGAGAATTAGGAAAAGTGCCGACTGAGATGGAGCTAGTACTGGAACAAACCCAACAAGGTACTAGTTATGAAGTCTCGGTAAGCGCTGAAGGGGTTGAAGAATTAAAAAGAAAAGTTAAGATAAAGGGTGAAAAGAAAGAAGCCCTCCTTACACTTAGGCAGAAACCGGGTCAATACATAAACTGTCCAAAGTTGTTATCCGTAAAAAAAAAAAACCCCCAAATTGTTTGAACAGACAGTCATGGACCCAGTGACGCTAAGCTCAACCCTCCCCAGCCACTCAAGGTCTCTCAACAGACTCTTGTTTCATTTCTACGGAGATTTACAACATTTCTATCACCTTTTCACTCCGAGTTAGTTGGGCTATTAAAAATGGTGGGCAGTCTGCTCCAGCCTCCGATCACTAAAACAAAAGTGCACTATTGAGTCTAGAGCCAAAAGAGATCATCCATAAATCTCATTAGGACACTTGTCAAAATTATGCTTGTTATCTCACACAATGTGAATAACAAGAAAATATAAAGAGTCATACGCAGTATCCTTATGATTTTGCCAGAACATCCGAGTGATACTTAAGTATTCACCATGAAGATGGAAATCTTGCTTGAGCCAACATCAAACAAGCTCATGGTAGGTGACTTGTGCGATTCTATACGAATCAAAACTTGTGAACTGGAAAAAGAAAACGATGGTGCGATTTCTATAAGATATCAAACTTGTTCCAGGATATGATAATTGGACGATTGATTGATGAATTTTTGAAATGATTAACACTCACGATGGGTCACAAAAAACCACGTTCGCAAGTACCATGTTGATTGATTTTCAAATTGATTTTTCTATTTCAATCGGTGAGATAGTAACTCACTGGTTCACTCTTATCGTGATGTCTGCTTTGAGACGTTCTGATAATGAGAACATGCTGAGTTTGATGAATCTAATACAAATGTGTTAGAAAGATTCTATACTTCAGCTGGAAATCCTGTCAAGGAGATTCTTCTTAAAATTGAAATTAACGATACAGGTCGATCCTCACGGATTCGAAGGTTACTCCAACCAAACACATGCGAATGACAAAGCCATATTCGTCACCTCCATCTTTATTGCTAACTGTTTTAAGCAGGATTACTTCTTAAGATGTTGGTGAAGGGTACCTGATCCAGTGGCTTACAAGATGCACTTCCACATGCTCATACCCGACCGACAAAACATAAAGACATCATGAAAGCTCAAGTACATGTTTCAAGACTTCCGCTACTCTGATACCGAACGTCTTTCTCGAAGTGACGAAGTGTTATATAGTTAAGAATTTCAAGGAAAGATGAACATTAAAAGCTTTTCCCAGTTAACAAATCAAGAATGGTATGAGCATGTCGGTTAAAAAGTCACAAGATCACAAGATGACAAAGTCACAAGATGACAAAACGAGATTATGCTTGGTTGATGATCTCACAGTGCTCAAGATCATATCTCCACTTACAAGTAAAGATAAAGGAACAAGCTCGAGCCTAAAGTCAAAGATTACTACAACATATTCACAAGGGAAAATCAAGAAATGAAGTTTATGAGCTTAAGACTAAAGATGTAGCATAGTATGTTAGGTTTAAAGTGTTGTAAATTGGTCTGCAGTGACTCCTAGGGAGATTGTTAGGAACAAGAAAAGTATCGGTCACTTCTAATATATACTAGTCTTAGCCCGTAGGTTAACATATGATAAGCTTAGTAAGCTAATATGGCCCAAGGCCCATGGAAGCCTTAGTAAAGCCCATGGCCGGCCTTGTATGTAGCATATATACCCTCTCCATGCCTTGGAGAGGGTGGTTGGTTGTTTCATTTCTCATTTCACACACAAAATAATATTATCATCCATTCCATATTACTTTCTCTCTCTAGAAACTTTCCAACCCACTTTATTCTCTTAGTTCTTGTTAATATCAAAGAATACGGTATTCTTCAGATGTGGAGTTAATTTAAAAGGGCTTGTACAAAATAAAGTTATAAAAACAAGTTTTATAACATATATATATTCGGACAGTTTGTAGGTTCTGTAAAGATACGAGTTTTTATAAAATATAAAGGCTTAAAATTCAAATAGTACATTCCAAGACGACTCCGTGCATATAAGGAACTCGAAAAACAGAGCTATAATGAAGGAGTTACGAATTTTGCAAGATTTCAATAATTAAATTTTATACAAACACAGATTGAATTAACTGTTTCGGTACATATTTTATAAAATCTGTAAACATTTTATTTTGATAGATTACCTCGATACGATTTGTGTCCCCCCCCCCCCCTCTACATATATAAGAACCGTAAAATAAAAAAAAAAACGGGGGGGGAGTTTTAAAACAAGTAAGTTATGATCCTTCTCTTGATCAACATCATTCACCTCCTCTAAGCTAACGATCTCCAAATCGGGAGGTGATGCTTCAACGTACTCGACGTCCTCAAAATCATCGTCATCACTTGAAGTATCATCATCGTTGGAATTGACGACAATATCAGAGTGATCTTTGAAAGCTTTAAGAGGGGTAGGGTTATCACAAAGAGGCACATCACACACACCGTCGGAAATACCCTCAGACTCACTTGGGATTGGGACAAGGTCCTCAACACTAGACTTTATTACTTCGTCTGATTCCGTTGCCGAAATAGTGTCAAGATGCTCGTCCCCCATACTTAGAGAGTTAACGGGCTCCTCGGTTAATAAAACGGGTGTGATTACAACACACGGGGGAAGTCCAGAAATAATAACATCTTTCAAGGGAATAGAACTTTCCTCGTCCTCGTCATCATCGTAGCAAATGGGAATCTTCCAATATCGATCTTTAGCCGCTTGATCTTCCGCAATTCGCTTTTCTTCTTCCTCCTTATTTTGCCGAACACTTTCACTCCAAGCTTGAAAAGCAATCGAATCTTCATACTTTTTCAGAGGAGTATGATTCAATACGGGAAGTGGCTGGGGTAGAAGTTGGTCAAAACCAAAAGAATTAGGATCATAGCAAGAATTTTGCTCGTGATAATAATCTTCATTCATTGGTTGACATTGGTAAGTTTCATGAGGAGGATGATAAATGACGGGATACTGCGGGGGTTGAACTTGGTCAAAACCGAAAGAATTAGAATCATAGCACGGATTAGGTTCGTAATAATTTTGATTCATCGGTTGACATTGAAAACTCATATGAGGTCCCCGTCAGTTTTCACAATAAGGCGTCATCGGAAAATCATTGATCACAATGAGAAGGGGGGAGGAGGAGGTCTCGGAGAGGACCTCCGCAACGGTACACAAGATATTGTTGTTGAGAATTTGTGGATATTAAAGTCCTTGATCGTACACCGTTCTGGATTATAGATAAACGGACTTAGTAACAATTGTAACCAATAATAAAGCACGTTCCCTCAAATATCATAAGAATACTCGAGGGTTTGTGGAGGTGGGTTTTGAAAACGTTAGGAGAATCATCACAAAATTAGGTTTTTGGAATCATAAGTGATTAATTCTCATCATCCTGAATAGGATATTCGGTGTACACTTGGCAAAGTCTGTAAGAAGCTCATTAACGGTTTGATTGTTGCATGGTTCCGGTTTAGAGATAAACAAAACTTTCGGAGGGCAATTATAGCCAATAGGAGCACCTTTCCCACAAGACTCGCAAGTACATCGTTGACAAAAGATATCGTCAGACGAATCACCACACCCGTAACAACAATGATCAATGTGTAAGGAACTTTGCGAGAATTTTACCGAGGTCCTTATTGGACAACGTAGATGTCTCTTATTTTTAATAACAAAGTTAGTATCATCATCGGATGAACTCGGAAGTGTCTTGAAATCTTGAAAACCTTCCTCCAATGCCTTCGTATTAGAGCACATTATCGACAATATAAGGACAGAACCGTCTCCACACTTGAGACAAATTTTATTCACAAAATAAAGGGTCGATGAGACGAGTCCGGGGGGTAAATTGGGAACAAGAATTCTTGTCTTCAAGACTCCCTTTTAACAACCACGGTTTCTAGTGTACAAAGCTCCACAAGAGAGCATTCTTTAATCGCGTAACGATAGTCGAATGACGCCATAAGAATTAAAAAATTAGAGTGATAAGAAGAATTAAATGGATAAGAAAGAAAAAGAAGAAGTATTTTTTGGTTTTCGAATTTTTTAAGCACCCTACACATATTTTTATTAACGGACAAAATGAGATAAAACAACTTAAACCAATTCATCCAATCAACTTCACCGGTAGCTCTTTAAAAGAAAAACGCACGAACAGGAAGTGGAGGAGCGGGAAAGCGTCGAGCTATAAAAACCTCTCCTTTCGGGTCGTAGTTCCTCGGAACAACCCTCCTTAACCCTCTTTAGGTTGTTTAAATCAATAAGTGAGCGTTTCCTCGGCAATTGACACAAAGCCACGTTATTAATATTTTGTTTCTGTAACTTATATGAGAAAAATAATGGCTTCAGTTGAAAGCATTATATTGATGATGAATTCTATTTATTATTATGGACAATGTTTTTATATTTTTGGGTTTTTCTTGTTTATATAATAAAAAGAAATGAAAAATATTTTTGTATTTTTATATTTTTATAAAAATAAGAAGAAAATATTCACAAACGAGAATGATAACTTCACGAAGAAGGGTCTTCAAAACACTAATCTTCAAACAAAACACGATAATCATACACACTTCCCTGGCAGCGGCGCCAAAAAATTTTGATACGTGCCAAAAATTTGATACGCTCCGAATTAATAAGCTACAAGATTATGCTAATATTTTTGGTTTTTATTTTGACAGATTTATAACAATAATAAGCAAAATGAAATTTAAACTAACAAGCATACTCCATAATCATCAAATAAGCATACTAGGCAGAAATTAGCAAATCTAAACTACAAATAAGCAATCAATAAGCAGATTAAGTAGATTTAAACTAATAGAACAATTATAACTAGAAATTTAAATGACAACTAAGAATAAGAAAAGGAAAAGAGAAATGTACCTACACCTCAGCTAAAAACCTTAACCCTAACTCGAATTTAAAACCAAAAACCCTAACCCGAACCTAAATTCAAACCCGACACCCTTTTATTTCATTTTTTACCCATTTTAAACCAAGCTAGCATCCAAGCACCACCATAACCTCACTACTACATCACCACTAAGCACCTTACCAACCTCCTTGCCTCCTTGCTTGCTATAATACTTGGTTACCAAGCAAACACCCCCTTCGTCACCTTTCTTGTAAACTAAACCCCCTATAACCCTTCCACCTTGCAAAGCTACATTCCTAGCTCTCCATACTCATCACCTAGATGCCCTTAGTCATTCTCCTACAACCCTTGGCTACCACACCATGAAAACTTGGCCACCAAAGGTGTTCGAGTACTATATATACGCATACATACAAATACTTTTCAAACACACCTCAAATAATAATCACAAACACAAATGGAGTTCTAAACCAGACCAAGGAGGATCAAGGGAAGCCTTAAGATCAGAATTGAAGCCAAGAATCAAGAAAAACAAGCCCTTGAAGTTGTTTTCTAGGCGTACGAATCCAAATAAGCTCATACGACCCATATAAGCTCAAGTAAGCTCAAAATCTTGTTCAATAAACTCATAATCTGTTTTAGAATATTCATAAGACTCCTAAGATCCTATATGAACTCTTGTTCAAGCCTTGAATCCTCAAACCCATGCGTTTTTGGTTAAAACCCTAAAAATGACCCGTTATGATTTTCTAGCTAACGAATTCTTTTTCTAATATTTTGTTACGTTAGAACATCTTATTTTAGCTTATTCTAATAAGCCATGACCTGCAAAACCTTTTTGGATTTCAAAAATATCAAAATTATGAATTTTGGACTTGATTTGCAAATGTTTTCATGCATAGGGGTATATATCGTAACTTTCTGAAATTTATAACTAGAGGGACTGAAAATGTCATTTTCCTAAAGCTATAACTACAAGGGGCTGTTTTGCCAAGTTCTAAAGTTAAAGGTTTAAATTACATATACTTTATATATAAAGGACTAAATTTGTAAAAGTTTATAAATCAAGGGTATATATTGCCATTTTTGCAAACTTAAAAATATAAAATATAATATTTTTATATAAATTATAAAAATACATATTAATAATATAAAACTCGATTTTATTAAAACCCGATACATTTATCACTATTAATCAACGATCGACGCATTATAAAACAATTACGTTATATAATTAACGTAATTTATCATCGACTAGCTTTTGAAGAAACTTAAAATCTTATCGTATCACGTTACTAGGGAATTTCATATGAGGGGTTCCATTTGGGTATTTGTTTTGACGAGTTTGCTGGGTTTATGATTTAAAGTGCCCTGACTCCTCAAACGATACTACATGGCCTATGGATTATGATAGCCCGAACAGTGATACAATATTTCCATAAATTAATAAATCAAAGTAATACGTTAAACTTTATGAAGTTTTGAAACATAAACCATCACACTAAGACTTGACATATTACCCCAGGTTGCGTGACGTAGTTGTTACTTTCACTTGATATACTTTTGCCATCAATCAGATTTCCCCTGTTAAGGTGAGTTCATAGCCTCGCATTTTAAATCTTCTAATGTTTTCATAAACCTGCGAGGGGGATACATGCTATAAACCATGAATACGAGTATTTTTCCAACTGTATGCTATCTTGATATATTATTGCCTAAGTCCTTACTTTTGCCATTAAGACCCCACTATCATGAACCGTTAATTACTTTTCGGAGTAAGCGCGAATGCTGTGAATAGATCTATTTGGGACTGAACTCCCCCGTTGGTGTACCTATACTTTCTGGTAACCAAACGCACTTCATTTGAATCACTATGCGGGTGTTTGGCAAAGGCACCCGTTGGGGCAACTACTTGTGATTATTGATTTTCTCAAGGCCTCGGTGTCATGAGCTTAGGGCAATAATATTGTTTTCTATAATAATTGTACTCATTGCAATTATTACACTTATGGGTGTATAACAACGTAACCCACTGTTATGATGACTTGTATTCAAACTGTTTAACATAAACCTATGAATTTCACTCAACCTTTGTGTTGATCTTTTTAGCATGTTTATCTTAGGTAATTGAGCATCACATGGCACGGAGTGGCACGGACTTGAAGATGGCTAAACTGTTATCATTCAAACTTTATGTTTCTAGATTTTGGGACCTCTCTTTTGTAAAAACTCTGATGAAATAATGAATGATAACTTATCTTTTAAAAACGTCTCTTTTGAGTCGTTTTCTATGATTATGACTGTTGTACTATGAAATAATACCCCAGATTAGCTTCCGCTGCTATATGTCAAAATAGGGGTGTTATAGATTGGTATCAAGAGCCACGGTTATAGAGAACAAGGTTGAAACCTTAACTATAACTACTTTTCTTTTTTCATCCAAGAAAGTCCTCCGTGCCACTACATCTCCCGAATAGTATGTAAAGTACATAACTATTATACTATTATATAAATAACTTATGTTATTTACCACTGGGTTGTTAACAGAGTGATGTCTTCTCCCAACCACCCTACTTCCGATATTGAGGATGCTTTTTCCTCTAACTTTCCCTGACCTATAATCCCGCTTCGCACTGAACTAAGTCCACGCTTCACACCAGAAAAACTTATTCAAGCTCTTCAAAGTAACTCATTTGGTTTAGTTTTAGCAGATTAATACAAAAGTTTAGTTATTAATATTCATTGTTCTTCTTAGCATTATAAGTTAGTTTCCGCATAACTTATAGTGTTCATAGTCATTGTTTCTCCTGTAGTTTGTGTGGAACTATCCATATTGGCTACAACCCTTAACAGGCTAGAAAGATCTATATTGAATTGGGATCTACAAGTGGTATCAGAGCTTGTAGAGAAACTCTGAGTAAGAAGAACTAAAACCCACCAGTTATAAACCTCTACCTTACAAATCTAATCAATGGCTGGATCAGATGATGATATTCCACCACCACCACCACCACAAACACAAACACCAACACAACAAGCCCCTCACACTGTCTCAACCATCAAACTCCCTATTCTTAAGAAGGGAGAATATGATATATGGGCCATGAAAATGGAACATTATTTGGCTCATACAGACTATCCTATCTGGGAAGTCATTCAAAGAGGCAATGGTCCTGTGAGTGTCTCAACTGATACAAATGGTGTAATAAAGGTTCTGCCTCCCAAGACTGCAGAAGAAATTTTAGCCAGAGAAAGAGAAAGAAAAGCAAGGACCACCTTGCTTATGGCTTTACCAGAAGATCATCTTGCTAAATTTCACAAAATGACTGATGCAAAAGAGATGTGGGAAGCTATCAAATCTAGATTTGGTGGCAATGATGAATCAAAGAAGATGCAAAAGTATATTCTAAAGCAACAGTTTGAAGGCTTCTCTGTATCAAACTCAGAAGGGCTGCATAAAGGCTATGATAGGTTTCAGAGTCTTCTGAGTCAACTAGAGATTCATGGTGCAGGAGTCTCCACTGAAGATGCAAATCAGAAGTTCCTTAGGTCTCTACCTTCTGCCTGGTCTCAAATTTCCTTAATCATGAGGACCAAGCCAGGAGTGGACAGTCTCAGTTTTGATGATCTGTATAATAATCTTAGAGTTTTTGAGCCTGATGTTAAAGGCTCTACTGCATCATCTTCTAGCACGTAGAATGTGGCATTTGTTTCTGAGAACACTAGCAGTACTAATGAAGTTAGTACTGCTTATGGTGCTTCTAGCTCTTCTGGCCACAACCTCCAAAGGGAAGGCTCTTCTTCATACACTGATGAACTCATGTACTCCTTCTTTGCTAATCAATCCAGTGGTCCACAATTGGATCATGAGGATTTGGAACAACTTGAGTTGTTCGATTTAAAAGAAATGGATTTAAAATGACAGGTGGCCATGATTTTCCATGAGACTGAAGAAGTTCTACAAAAGACAGGAAGAAAGCTGCAGTTTGATGCCAAGGAACCAGTTGGATTTGATAAGGCCAAAGTCGAGTGCTACAATTGTCACAAGACAGGGCATTTTGATAGAGAATACAGATCTAAGGGGAATCAAGATAGTAGGAGGAGAGATGCTGGATACACTGGGTACAAAGCTAAAGACAGTAGAAGGAGATCTGGTAAACAGGAGGAACCTAAAGCTTTGGTAACTCTTGATGGAGAAGGTGTTGATTGGACCAGTCACTCAGAAGATGAGCAAGAGAACTATACTTTGATGGCTTACAGCAATTCAGGCTTAGACACTGAGGTAACTTCTTGTTCAAAAGAGTAAAGAATCTTATGCTAAACTTAAAAAATTATATGATGAACAGAGGGAACAACTTGGTGATGCCAGTATATAAATTCAGGCATATACTCAAGCTTTAAAGAAAGTAGAAGCACAATTAGTTGCTCATCAACAAAATCAAAGTAGTATGAGGAAAAGATTAGGTTTATGAAAATTGATTTAGATGATAAAACTGATGTGCTCACATATCATAAGAAACTATTGGCAGAAGCTGAAAAAGAAAAAGAAGAATTAAAAGCTAAAGTAGAAAAATGGCACAAATCTTCTAAAAATCTTAATATTCTGCTAACTAGTCAGATGAGTGCTAGGGACAAAGCTGGGCTTGGGTATGGAAATCAAATGAATAAAGGTGTTTTAAGTTATGAAAATGAAGTTTTGAAAAGTGTATTTTACAGTAGGTCTAGTAATATAGAAGATAGTCCTGTAAATGATAGATATGCAGAGGGGATGCATGCAGTTCCCCCTCAAATGATAGGGATTTACATCCCTTCTGGACCTGATGTTGAAATTGATGAGTCACAGTTATACATATGGAGCCCATAGAAATCTAATACCTAGTGAAATATGCTATGAGCATTGTCCTTTAATTCTTTGAATCAAATTCGAGTAAAGAAAACACTTAGCATCTATGCCTGAACCAGTTGTCAATGTAACCCAAAGCTTGTTAGTGACCCTAAAGTTTTGTCTGATGCTCCTATCAATTGAGGAGTATGAAATCAATAGTGATGATGAACAGCTGTCGTCTACCCACAAAAGAACATGAATCACCTAGTTTGGCTTTTGTTAATCCGGTTAAGCATTAAAAACTCCTAGCAACAGTTAAAGAACAAAACACATGTAGTCATAATCTAACCTAACAAAAAGGATTGTAGTGTTTTTAAGTGTCAAAAAAGTAGGTATTTAGGAAATGGGTTTTACAAAAAAGGCAGGAAATTTGTATGTGATAGTTTTTAGCCCTCTTATTAGAGATTATTATTATCATGAGAAAAGAATGGCACAACAGAATAGAGCAAAAGTAATGAGTAAGGGTATCTGTCAAAGAGAAAATCGGCTATTGAACATGTACAAAGAGTAATCACCAAAACACAATGTGTTACCTACAGAGTACAAACTAGAATCAGCAGAATTCCAGTTAATACGTGCAAAGCTAAAGTACTTAACAATGTTAAAACTGCTAGACATAATTTTAACAGGCAGGCAGTACCAACTAATGCTGCCAGGAAAGTTAATACTGTTAAACCTATTGTATAATTTAGACCCAAAACTGGTTTTTCATATAACCCATCACGTATTATAAGGTCTCATTTTATAGCACACAGCACCCAGACACCAATTTTCAAATCAAAAAGTTAATACCACTGAGTAAAAAGGCATTAAGTACTATTGGGGAAAAAAGGGAAACTGGTGTTAACCCTCGAGCAGTTTGCGTAATATGGAGAGATCAAAAGCGACATGACTGAAAAAAGTCCCTTCAACATACAATTGTATCAAAACTAGAGAAAATTGTGTTACGTTCTAAAGATCCACTAGGCAGACCCAAGCCCAAAAAGGCTTGGGTCCCTAAGAGAAACTAATTTCTCTTATTTTCATGTGCAGGATGTTCCACATAAAGCTTTAGAGAATAAAGGGATGTTGATATGGGATGTTCCAGGGCACATGACGAAACAATGCCGACCTTCTGAGAATAACAAGACTAGAATGGTGGCCCTGGCTTTTGGATGTAGTAAATGTATTACATAACTGGGAAGGTAACATAAAAAACAGAAAGTTAGATTGGTAGATGTATGCTTTGTAATGTAACTATAAACTTTTCAGCTCTTGCTGTTTCACAGATGTTGACAAGAAGACAAGGTTCTCTTCACAGACACTATATGTCTTGTGCTATCTCCCTGACTTTAAGTTACCTGATGAAAATCAATATAACTTAAGTCCCTGAGAGCAAAACAATATGTACATTTCAATCTACAGAACTTTGTTCCTTCTGCGAGGTTTAGCTAGTTTGGATGCAAAGGCCATGAGTTGATGAAGTCTAACTAAGATGGCCTAGTAGAGTTTGGGTTCATTTTAATTTTAAAAACTTTAAAAACAAACTATCGTAAAGGGAGAACCGATGTAAGAGGTGTACCTTTAAAGATTTTCCAAATGAACAAGACCCTGGTGTTCTTGTCAGAAAGAAACAACACAAGCCGCCTGTTAAGCCCAAATCAGTATGCTCTATAGTCACCCTTACACTTCTCATATGAACTTAGTTGAACCTACATCTAAGGACTAAACCATAAACTTAATGCCTTGTTAACAGCTGCTGATTTAGCAGGAAGTTGGGTGGTTCTTCTTAAGAACGTAAGGATGAAACTAGGTAATCATAAGACATTATAAGACAAATTGAGAACCAATTAAAAATCAAAAAGTTAACTATTAGATGTGATAATGGTACATAATTTAAGAATAGGGATTTTATTAAATTCTGTGGGTCAAAAGGGATCAAGAGGGAAATACAGTAATGCCAGAACTCCACAACAAAATGGAGTTGCTGAAAGAAAGAACATGACCCTTATTGAGGCTGCTAGAACTATGCTAGCAGATTCATTTTTACCTAACACTTTTTGGGCTGAAGCAGTTAGTACTGCTTGTTATGTCCTTAATAGGGTATTAGATCAAGTCTCAAAATAAGACACCTTATGAACTTATAACTGGTAAAATAGCAATCATAAGCTATATAAGACCTTTTGGGTACCATGCGACTATCTTGAATACCATTGACCACTTAGGTAAGTTTGATATTGGTTCTGTTGAGGATGAAAGGCTAATAATAGATGAAGTCAAGGAAAAGAAGATTTAGACAAGACACTTCCCTCTCCTCCTCACCTAAGTGAAGACCAACCTGAGTCACAGTCTGACCCATCTCTCAGACCTTCTCCTTCAATCCCTATTCCTGATTCCAATCCAGAGGCTTCTGGTAGGAATGTTGGAGGTCAGTCATCCAGTGATAAATCCCTTTCAAGGAGTGAGGATGGTCTGACTCTCCAAAGTGTATATGATCTTTGCATGTCTTTATGTAAGCAGGTAACAATTCAAGCTAAAAAAATTAAAGATTTGAAGGCACAGATCAAGAAGCTTAAGAAGAAGGCCAGACCTGTGATCACACACCATAAAGCTTGGATGCAGAGTGTTTCCATGAAGACAAGATTAGCAGGAAAGAAATCTATGCAGAAAAATTGGATGCAGAAGGAGTCTGTATCCAAAACAGGGGAGGAAAACTGCAAAATCTAAACCAACTGCACACAAGGATCAAGCTTTTGATGATCCTGATGATTTTGGTCCAATAGATTACATGGAGACTGAGGATGCTCACAATGAAAATGAAGTAAGTACTGAAGATCAAGTTAATACCGTCAAGCCAGATGAAGGTACCGACAAGCCAAAAGTTAGTACCAACAAGATTGATAAAGGTACTACTGAGCTTAAAAATGGAAATTCAGATGAAAATGCTACTCCAACAGCTACTCCAACAGTTTTTGGAGATGATGAAACCATTGCTGAGTTTCTGGTATCCATGAGCCAAAATAAGGCTAAGCAAAAAGGAGTTAAGATTAAAGATGCTGAAGACTCTAATAGACCAAGGCCTACATCAACAAGATTAATTGCTAACATTGAAGCCCTTCCTAAAATTGGATCCTAAAAATAAAGGCAAGAAAGTTCCTTGAGAAGAAGCTAATTCCAGATCTGAAACATAAGGGGTTAATGTAGCTGAAAGAAAGTTTGCTCAGCTTGCTAATGATGAAGAGATAGCTAGAAAGGTTCAAGAGGAATGGGAAACAGAAGAGAAAAACAAAAAGTTGGCTAAAGAGGAAACTACTAAGGTTGCACTTATAAGGGATTATGATGATATCCAGGCTAGAATTGAAGCTGATAGCAATTTAGCTGCAAGGCTTCAAGAAGAAGAGAGAGAAAAGTTCACTATTGAAGAGAGAGCCAAATTACTTCATGATACTATTGTTGCTCAAAGGAGATTTCTTGCACAACAAAGAGAAGCTGAAATCAGAAGTAGACCGCATACAAGAACTCAGCTAAGAAACCGAATGATGACATATTTGAAGCATATTGGAGAAAAGACGCATTCTGATTTGAAGACTAAGAATTTTGAAGAAATACAAGTTTTGTATGAAAAGGTAAAAAGGTCTGATGAAAACTTTATTGCTATTGGTTCTGCTGGGGATAAGAGGCAAATAAAAGATGTGAACAAGAAAGCTACTGGTATAAAGAAGGATGACAGTATTAAAGAGGAAAGTAAAGTAGAAGAAAGTACCAGAAAGAGAAAACTTAGCACTAGGAAAAAGATGAAGTCAAGGAAAAGAAGATTCAAACAAGATACTTCTCAGGATGATCAAACTGATAGTAAGATAGAGAATGATAAGCTGAGATTATGTTTAACAATAGCTACAGACGAGGACAAGGAGGTGGATTATGAAATACTTGACAAAAAGTATCCTATCATAGAATGGAAAACTGAGTATCTTGGAACTAAACCACAGTATGATGAAGCTAAACACTTAGAGGAGATTAATCTAAATGTGGTGATTAGAAGCAATGGACAAAATAGATATTTTAGTACTCTGATGAGGGTGCTTTCCATATTTGATAGAGATGATTTGAATGTTGTATATCAACTTGTGATGGATAGATACCAAGATGAGATACTTGAAGGTTTTGATAGAGTACTTTAGGGAGACTTAATGATAATGTTCAATCCAAGTGATGAAGATGAGTTTTGGAACTCACAACAGGATTAGAATGTAGTAAGTTAGAAGCTACATGGTCTTCAGGGGTACATACTTTAATGACTGAGGCATGATTAGTCATTCATATGCTTGTTGAGAAACAATATCCTTTGAGAAAGAAAGTACTAGTGCAAATGCTAGAATTGAAATTGGAATCTGAGGAAGACAATACTATGGCATTGAAGTTGATTAGATTTGTCAAGAAGTTAATTGCAGAGTTGGAAGGATCTTTGATTAGATTTGAAAACTCTAATGGAGATGAGAAGGATCTTTGAGTGTTGGTTTCAAAACCACACAACAAATGGGCATCGGTTCACCATGTTCAACAGACATAAGAACTGACTAGTCCATAAGCAAACGGCTTATGGTAAAGACTTCTCAAATCCGTTTATGGTTAAAAATTTACCAAAAATTATATGGTTCTTAACTCACCTTACTTCACAGTAAAGAGTTGGCTAGTCCAGGATCAAACAGTTCCTGGTAAAGACAAATCAAATCTGTTGATAGCTGATAGTTTGCTAAAAACTATATGGTTATCAATGCACCATGTTATGGCAATGAAGCATTGACTAGTCCAAAAGCAAACGGTTTTTGGTAAAGACAAATCAAATACTTTGATAGTTTACTTAAAACTATAAGGTTCTCAATTCATCTTGTTGTTTACAATGAAAAATTAGCTATCCTAGAGCAAATGGCTACTGGTAAAGGAACATCGAATCCGTTAATGGCTGGTAGTTTGCCAAAAACTACAAAGCCAACTTAGTTGGATTGTTGCAGAAAAGATGTAGCTGTGTTGCAGACAAACTGAGAAGACAAGGATTGTAAGCTGCTAAGTGTTGCTAAGTGATCAAGCTAACGATACAAGTGTTCAATACTATCAAAAGTGAAGATCCAAGAATGATACAGAAAGGATCAAAGGTACTTAAGTAAGGACTAAACATGTAAAAGTTTATAAATCGAGGGTATATATTGCCATTTTTGCAAACTTAAAAATATAAAATATAATATTTTTACGTAAATTATAAAAATATATATTAATATTATTTTATTAAAACCCGATACATTTATCGCTATTAATCAACGATCAACGCATTATAAAACAATTACGTTACATAATTAACGTAATTTATCATCGACTAGCTTTTGAAGAAACTTAAAATCTTATCGTATCACGTTACTAGGGCATTTCCTGTGAGGGGTTCCATTTGGGTATTTGTTTTGATGAGTTTGTTGGGTTTACGATTTAAAGTGCCCTGACTCCTCAAACGATACTACCTGGCCTCTGGATTATGATAACCCGAACAGTGATACAATATTTCCACAAATTAATAAATCAAAGTAATACATTAAACTTTATGAAGTTTTGAAACCTAAACCATCACACTAAGACTTGACATATCACACCAGGTTGCGTGACGTAGCTGTTACTTTCACTTGATATACTTTGGCCATCAATCAAATTTCCCCTGTTAAGGTGAGTTCATAGCCTCGCATTTTAAATCTTCTAATGTTTTCATAAACCTACGAGGGCGATACATGCTGTAAACTATGAATACGAGTGTTTTTCCAACTGTATGCTATCCTGATATATTATTGCCTAAGTCCTTACTTTTGCCATTAAGACCCCACTATCATGAACCGTTAATTACTTTTCGGAGTAAGCGCGAATGTTGTGAATAGATCTATTTGGGACTGAACTCCCCGTTGGTGTACCTATACTTTCTGGTAACCAAACGTACTTCATTTGAATCACTATGCGGGTGTTTGGCAAAGGCACCCGTTGGGGCAACTTCTTGTGATTATTGATTATCTCAAGGTCTCGGTGTCATGAGCTTAGGGCAATAATACTATTTTCCATAATAATTGTACTCATTGCAATTATTACACTTATGGGTGTATAACAACGTAACCCACTGTTATGATGACTTGTATTCAAACTGTTTACCATAAACCTATGAATTTCACTCAACCTTTGTGTTGACCTGTTTAGCATGTTTATCTCAGGTAACTGAGCATATTATGGCATGGAGTGGCACAGACTTGAAGATGGCTAAACTGTTATCATTCAAACTTTATGTTTTCATGTAGATTTTGGGACCTCTATTTGTAAAAACTCTGATGAAATAATGAATGATAACTACATTTTACAAAACGTCTCTTTACGATTCGTTTTCTATGATTATGATTGTTGTACTATGAAAAAAATACACCAGATTAGCTTCCGTTGCTATATATGTCAAAATGGGGGTGTTATAGATTGGTATCAAGAGCTACGGTTATAGAGAACAAGGTTGAAACCTTAACTATAACTACTTTTCTTTTTCCATCCAAGAAAGTCCTTCGTGCCACTACATTTCCAAAATAGTATGTAAAGTACATAACTATTATACTATTATATAAATAACTTACGTTATTTACCGCTGGGTTGTTAACAGAGTGATGTCTTCTCCCAACCACCCTACTTCCAATATTGAGGATGTTTTTTCCTCTAACTTTCCTGACTATATCCCGGCTTCCCCGGACTATGTCCCAGCTTTACCAGGAAACACTTATTCTAGCTCTTCAAATAACTCATTTGGTTTAGTTCCAATACCTTCACCAACTCTTTTACTTTTTCATGATGACCCCTATATGAAGGTCATGCATGCATACTATGCTAAAGAATCACCTATTCCACCGCCAACTATTGTGCCTCCATCTTCAATGCTATCTCCAATGTTTAATCCTTAAGAATTCTTTCTTCCTGAGGAATTATTGCCACTTAAGAAACGAGGTCGTGATCGATCACCATCCTCTACTTCTGCCCTACCTCAAGAATTTGAGATAGGAGAAAGCTCTCGTAAGACAAGTCTGGAACGTCACGAGGAGAAAATTAAGGAAATTTTGAATCATCTAGATGAACTCTCTCTTAACCGAATTGAGCACATAGAAGACAAGATAGAAGGTCTTGGAAAAGGTTGGGTGATCATACAACTAGATTTTGACAATCTGGAAGCTGAACTCCAAGAGTCTCATACTCAAATTGCTAAACTTCAAAGAAAGCAAATAGGAAATAACAGCAAGATTGCTCTGGCTCGCTTCAGGATTGCTAATTTAGAACAAATCATCGAAGATATCTAGGTTCGTCACCAAGCAGATAAGGAAAGTCTTCTAATTTCAATCTATGAACACAAGAACAGTCAGTAAGGACCATCGGACTACTAGATTAGATACTAGTTATAGTGTTTGTTAGAACCTAGCCACAGGATGTGTGGTATAAATAACAACACTTGTCAAATTTTAACTATGTACAGTACAAAGGCAAGTTGTTCATGATATAATACAATGGTGATCCCATTATACCTTGTTGTTTCATATTATTGATTTATATTATTCATCCTATATCCAAACATGAAGATAACGATACATGAGAAATTTTAATAATATGCATCATTATCTTCGTCTTCATCATTATGAATCTTACCGTGACCCTTAGAAAATAAACTAATAAGTTAGATGCTTGTTAGAATTCATATCAAATAAGTATTTATGATTTCAATATCACTATTGTAAAAAAATGCTTAAAGTTTAAAAATAAGCATTGCATTTTAAGCATTTTAAGACTTGTGATATCATTCTTATTACGTGTTGTCTTATGTTGATAGAATGCCTCCCAAAAGGACATCAACATCTGAAGCACCAGCCATGACTTAAGCTGCCATCAAGAAACTAGTTGCTGATAGTGTTTCCACAGCTCTAGAAGCACAAGCCACTAACATGGCAAATACTGATAATACCACCAGACCAAGAGAAGCTCCTGTAGCAAGACAGTATAGTTACAAAGAGTTTATGAGCTGCCAACCTATTAACTTCAAAGGTTCAGAAGGAGCTGTTGAACTTATCCGCTGGTTTAAGCGAATTGAATCAGTGTTTTCCCGTAGCAACTGTACCGAAGACTGTAAGGTGATGTTTGCTACTGGTACTTTAACTGAAGAAGCTCTATCCTGGTGGAATTATTTTGCCCAACCTATTGAGATAGAAGAAGCTTACCAGATTACCTGGGTTGAATTCAAGAAGCTTTTGATAAAAAAGTACTATCCCCGAACTAAGGTCTAGAAGATGGAAGACGAATTTGACCATCTGACTGTGAAGGGGAATCATCTCAAGATATATGTGAGAAGATTCCAGGAATTGACAACCTTATGTCCCACTATGGTGCCAGATTCTGAGAAAATGATGGAAGTTTTCATCGGGGTATTGCCTCGAAGTACTAAAGGGAATGTTACCACCTTTAAACCTCAAATTCTAGAGGAAGCCATTAAACATAAGCCTATAGGCCTAATGGGAACAGGTAAAAAGCACACTCTGGTCAAATATCAGTATCACAAAGGAAAGTTTGACGACAAAAGAACTTTCAACAACAACAACTACCGCAACGATAATAACAACAACTACCGTAACACCAACACCAACACTGCTACAATAATCACCAACCACAACAGAATAGAAGACATGAAACCTTCAGGGCTTATGCTATTACCCTAACTGAAAATAATGGGTATACTGGAAACCGTCCATTATGTAAAATGCACTCTGCATCACATAGGACCTTGCACTGTTAAGTGTAATACTTGCAACAAGGTGGGCCATCTGACCAAGAACTGCAGAAACAAAGGGCCAGCCACTGGAAGTAATCTGCTACTAGTGACAGTTACTTGTCATGCCTGTGGAGAGAAAGGGCATTATGCAAATCTGCTGAACGACCACCACAACAAAGCCCTAGGAAGATCCTACATGCTGAGGATAGGAATGCTCGCCAGTACCGAACATAGTACTGGTATGTTCCTTCTAAAAAAACCAACATCTATTAAGTATTATTTGAATCTGGAAAGCTGATACAAGCTTAGTATCCATATACTTGCCTCTAAGCTAAATATGCCACCCCATTACAAAGAATACCTTTTAAAATATCCAAATGGCTTAACTGAAACCTAGTAGACACAAACACCATTATTCAGTGGTGCAACTCTGACCCTTGTTAAACCAACCTTCGAAATTTATCTTATGCCTGATCAAACTCGTAAGTTTTGACGTCGACACTCGTATGGGATTGGTTATCCAATATCATGCTAGAATATTATCAGTGACTAAGAAAATCGTCCACTTCCCAATCAACGGTGAAACTATTGATCATCGCGTAACCAAAAAAAGAAAAAAAAGTAAAACCCAACTAAGTCTCATATCTTGTATAAAAACCAAAAGATATATATCCCGAGGTTGTCAAGTTTTCATAATCCAAGTAATGGAGAAGAAGTCGGATGAGAAACGACTAGAAGATATACCGGTACTGATAAATTTCTAAAGTTTTCCTGAAAATCTAACCTGCCTTCCTCCCGTATGCCAAGTAGTAAATCCAAATCGATTTAGTCCCAGGAAACGGCCCCTGTAGCCCGAGCACCTATAGATAGCCTCCTTCAAAAATGCAAGAACTATCTAACCACTTCAAGAGTTATCAGATAAGGGTTTATTATCCAACCAAGTACTTCGCCTTGGAGCTCCTATCTTTTATTTGTTAAAAAAAAGGACGGATATTTCAGAATGTTATCGATTACCGAGAGTTTGAATAAACTTACCGAAAAAATTGTTACCCTTACCAGATGATGACTTATTTGACCATCATCAACTTTAAAAGTTCGAGTGTCTACTCAAAGATTGACTTAAGATCCGGCTATCATCAATTGATAGTCCATGGATGAAGATATACCCAAGACGCTATTCAACAAGATACAGATAAGTAGTGAATTTCAAGTGATGCCATTTGGTTTGACTAACGCACCTGTTGTATTCATGGATCCTATAAACCGTGTGTATAAACCATATTTGGACAAATTCATAATATAGATTACACGATGATATTCTCATGCTACTCGGAAAAAGAATGAAAGCAACGCAAATCATTTGAGAATAATCCTAAAATTACTCAAGAAAGAGAAGTTGTATGCCAAGTTCCCCAAGTGTGATTTCTGGATTCGTATCGTGCAATTTATTGTACACATAATTGATAGTAAAGGACTTCATGTTTGACCCCAGCCAAGATTGAAGTTGTTAAAAATTGGACATCTCTACTACACCTATATAAATACGTACAATTCTTAGTACTTGCCGCTATTATCAGAGATTTACCAAAGATTTCTCGAAGATGCAAAGTCTTTGACTGTATTAACCCAGAAAACAAGAAGTAATATCTAGGCGAAACCAAGAGTATCGACTTTTCAACTAATAAACACAGAAGCTATGTGAAGCCTCCCAATCTTTAGCATTACCCAGAAAAATGACGATTTTGTTTATTTACTGTATGCATCCCATCAAGGTCTGGGGACGATGTTAATTGTAAAAGAGAGAAGGTTATTACATATGGCATCCCCATACAACTTAAGCTAATGAAGAAAACTATAACCACTCATGATCTCAAATAAGGAGCAGTAGAGTTCCCTCTTAAAATTTTAGAGAACAAATCTATATGGAACCAAATGTACTGTGTTCACTGATCATAAAAGTCTTCAGCATATCCTTGATCAGAAAGAGTTAAACATGAGACAACGTCGTTGGCTAGAATTGCTTGCATATTACGATTGTGAAATTCGCTACCATCCTGGAAAGGCAAATGTCGTAGCAGATGCCTTAAGCCATAAGGAACGAATCAAACCACTCCAAGTCAGATCATTAGTCATGACCCTTCATCCAAAATTACCATCACAAATCCTCCAAGACCAAAACGAAGCACTCAAAGAAGAAAACCTCAAAGCTGAGAACTTACGAGGAATGGACAAAGCATTTGAAATACATCCTGATGGAACTCGTTGTATTAAAAACCAAAGCTGGTTACCACTTTTTGGTAATCTAAGAGACTTAATCATCAAGAGTCCCAATAAATCAAAGATTTCATTACCCAAGTTCTGACAAGATGTATCAGATTCTTAAGAAACTCTATTGGTGCCTGGACATAAAGCAAACATCGCTGAATATGTTGGTAAATGTTTGACATGTTCTAGAATTAAGCCAGAATGTCAGAAGCCATCTGGATTACTAGGACAACCAGAGATTCCTATGTGGAAGTAGGAAAGAATAACGATGGATTTCATCACAAAACTACCCAAAACATTAAACACATTGACACAAAGAATCTGGGTCATTGTCGATCGCCGTTACCAACTCACTCCGCACATTTTCAGCCCACCCTAGAGACCAGATAGTATGGAAATCCCTTACATAGATTGTGACCAAAGGAAATAGTCACCCCGGGCATAACGTGACAATATCTATCATCTTGGATCGTGAACGTCATTTTTCACGTCCAGAATCATAGCCATCATCATAGTGCTTTAGGTACTCAATAACATTATTAACGACATATCATCCCGAAACTGATAGGCAAATGAAAGGACCATCCAAACACTAAAGACATGCTTTTGGCCTGATGTTAAAGATTTTTGATACGGATGAAAAGCCACTTGCCATTAGTATAATTTTCCTACAATAACAGTTACCATGCCATATTAAGGCAGCACCATTTGAGGCACTTTATGGTCGAAAGTGCAGATCACCTGTCTGTTAGGCCGAAGTTGGAGATGTCAACTTACAGGACCACAATAATCCATGAAACACTGAAAAAGATAGTGCACAATTTGACAATTGCTTGAAGCTGCAAGAGATCGGCCAAGAATTACGCCAATGTAGGCGAAAGCCTTTTAGAATTTCAAGTTCGAAATCATGTTATGTTAAAAGTATCACTCGTAAAAGTGTCATACCGATTCTGAAAACAGAAAGCTAATCCTATACATTGGTCCTTTCAAAAATCCTGAACGATTAGCCCAGTGTCATATAAAACTTGAGCGCCGAATAGCTCAGTAAATGTCCACAGTTCCTTTTTTCCTATGTTCTAACGAAAAAATGCCTTAACGACGAATCCCTTGTCCCCCCCCCAGTCCAATGAAAGAGCTTCGACTTGATGACAAACTCAACTTTGTGGAAGAACCAATGGAGATCATGGAACGAGAAGTCAAGCAACTAAAACAAAGTCGTATTCCTATAGTCAAAGTAAGATGGAACTCTAAAAGAGGACCAAAATTTACGTGGGAATGCGAAGATCAAATTCGTGCCAAGTATCCACATCTGTTTTCAAACATCACTCTGGCATCCAACTAAATCCGGGTCTTTTAAGGGAGGGAGACTATAACAACCCGTAATTTTCATCAAGGTAATTATCCATCAATTAAATAGATGCACTGTAAATATATAGTTTTTAGGGTTTTTTGAGGTGTAAGTTTTGAAGTGTTTCTCCATCTATTTATATATATCACCTTTTTACAGGGAATTTTTTTTCTTTATCTTATTATTCAACATAACTTCATCTCTAAAGTAAGCGACCACAGTACAACCTCTACCAATGCCCATATATATCTATGTTTATATCATTAAATTATCCTAATGTGTCAAGTCTTTATCTTAATATCATTTAAACCAAGTACATTATCCATTTTAACGTACCATTTTACAAGTTTATCAAAATAGACATTATCCGAATTTTAAAAACGTTTATATCAAAACCCTAATTATATGTAATGTATACATATAAACTAAATGTGCAAGCCTTCAAACATGTGTAAAAGTGTACAATGCACAATATTTGAATATCTTTTCCCTCCTAAATCAAGTTACAACTTTCTAAAGCCCAATGTACAAGTCAATAATGCAAGAAAACCAAACTAGGTCATTTTACATCCTAAATCACTTTAGTTTCTTACCACTACTTTAACACAAGGTACAAATACTTAATGCATGACTCCTAAACCCTAAACCTTAAACCTAAACCCTAAGTCATCCTAAAACCCTAATCTAAAACCCTAAACCCTAAACAAAACCCTAAAACCCTAATTTCACTTTAAACCTAAAACTAAATCCTAAACCTTAAACCTTAATCTTAAACCCTAATATTAATCCTAAACCTTAATCCTAAACCTTAAACTATCCTAAACCCTAACCCTAACTCGAATTAAAACCCTAAATACTAAGCCAAAACCAAACCAAACCCGACACCCCTTTTATTATATTTTTAACCCATTTTAAACCAACCTAGCATCCTAGTACCTCTATGACCTCACCACCATGTCACCAAGCCAGCAACCAAGCACTTCCATCACCACCCTTGGCCACCAAGTTAGTCTTGTCACCTATTATAAACCCGCACCCACTCCAACACCACCCATACCGTTGCTTAGAGCTATTTTATCTAGCTCTTCTAATCGATTTCCCAAACCCAACCCACCTAACAAACTTAATCATCCCCCAATTTTTGTTTGTGGCCTAGGTCATGTTAAACAAAAAAAAAAATTTCCCCCCAAAGGTGTAATAGGGCGTTGGGGTATATTGGGGAAGGGGCCCCTATAGCCGTTCAAAGTATCCACTCTATGTCTAACCTACACCATCTATGCCACTACTCCAAGAAACTTGGGCACCAAGTTGGTTTCACCCCTATATAAGCCGAAACATACACACCCTTTCATTTCATCCTTCAAACTCAAACACATGTTGGTTTCTAGGCGTACGAACCCAAAAACCCCATTTTGACCCATTTTAGCTCAAGTAAGCTCAAAATATTGTTTAATAAGCTCATATTTGGTTTTAGATCTTTCATAAGGTTTGTTAGATCATATATAAACTCTTGTTTGAAGCCTTAAACCCAAACCAGTGTTTTTGCTAAAACCCTAAAAACACCCTTTTGATTTTCTAGCTAACGAATCCTTTTTAAACTTTTGTTACATTAAAACATTTATTATTTGCTATTCTAATAAGCTATTTAACCTGCTAATATCAATTGGAATCCTAAAATAAGCTTGCATGGCTTTTTGACTTAATTTGCAATATTTTTCATTGCATGGGGTATATATCGTAAACTTTTCTCTAAATTTATAACTAGAGGGGCTGAAAATTTCATTTTCCTAAAGTTATAACTATAAGAATCTATCTTGACAAGTTTCAAAGTTAAAGGTTTAAATTATATAAACTTTATATATAAAGGACTAAACTTGTAAAAGTTTATAAATCAAGGGTATATATTGCCATTTTTGAAAACTTAAAAATATAAAATATAATATGTTTATATAAATTATAAAAATATATATATTAATATTATAAAATTCAATTTTATTAAAACCAAACATTTATCGCTATTAATCAACGATCAACGCATTATAAAACAATTAACGTTTATAATTATCGTAAATATATCATCGACTAGCTTTAAGAAACTTAAAATCATATCGTATCAGTACTAGGGAATTTCATGTGAGTGTTCCATTTTTGGGGTAGATGTTTTGACGAGTTTGTGGGTTTTACGATTAAAAGTGCCTTGACTCATCAAACGAACTACATGGCCTCTGAATTAGGATATCCCGAACAGTGATACAATATTCCATAAATTAATTAATCAAAGTAATATATTAAAACTTTATGAAGTTTGAAAACAAAACCATCACACACTAAACTTGACATATTACACCAGGTTGCGTGACGTAGCTGTTACTTTCACTTGATATACTTTTGCCATCAATCATTTTCCTTGTTAAGGTTGATTTATAGCCTCACATTTTAAATCTTCTAATGTTTTCATAAACCCGCGAGGGGATTACAATGCTATAAACCCATGAATACGAAGTGTTTTTCCAACCTATAATCAATCCTAATATATATATTTTCCTAGTCTTTCAACTTTTGCCATTAAGATAATTTTTAGGTGATGGGTCGATTTGTTTTAACACCCCCACGATCATTGAACCGTTAATTACTTTTCAGGAGTCAGCGCGAATCTAAATAATCTATTTGGGAACTGAACTTCCCCGTTGTGTACCTATACTTTATGGTATCCAAACGCACTTCCATTTGAATCACTATGCTAGTTTTCGCAAGGCGCCCGTTGGGGCAACTTCTATTCTTGTGATTATTGATTATCTCAAGGTCTGGTGTCATGAGCAAGGCTGGTAAGATAGCGATGGGGGTGGGGTTTTGTGATGGCAATAATCTGTTTTCCAATAATATATTGTACTCATTGCAATTATACATTATGGATGTATAACAACGTAAACCCACTGTTATTGATACTATATTCATACCGTTATCCACAAACCTATTAATTTCACTCAAAACCATTATGTTTGAAACCTTTTTATCATTTTTATTATCCCAGGTAACTAAGCATCTTATGGCATGGAGTGGCACGACTTAAAGATGGCTAAACTATTATCATTTAAACTTTATGTTTTCATGTAGATTTTGGGACCTCTGTTTGTAAAAACTCTAATGAAATAATGAATGATAAATAAATTTTCCAAAAACTTCTCTTTACGATTCATTTTCTATGATTATGACAGTTGTACTATGAAATAATACCCCAGATTAGCTTCCGTTGCTATATATGTCAAAATGGAGGTGTTATAGATAAATTGCACCATAATGAAAAGCTTGAAAGTACACAACGAGATTTAATCATTGGAGTGTAAGTATAAATCTATGAATGAAATCCTGTAACGTATAGAACTTCCAAAATGGGCCCAAAAAAGAACAATTCCAAAGTTTAAGTCAAACATCTATTTCACCTGAGAAAAACATGCTTAAAAGTGTCAACATAAAGTTGGCGAGTTCATAGATTTTTTTAAATGTAAATGTTGGATCAAAGATTTGTAAAGAGTATATGACCATTTCAATCGTTATGATAGACACCAAAAATGTATGCATGAATGTTGAAATAAACAAAATTGTATTACTCTAGGTATCACTATAATGATTAGTCACAAAAAGTTGAGTATAGTTGGAACAAAGGCATTTGTAAAGTATGCGAAGACCATTGTATCCAATAACAATAGTCACCATGTTGTGATTATGATTTTCCAGGGATGATGCCCCCTAAGTTCATGAAACTACGAGGTAGATTATAGTATTGCCACTTTATTAACAAGCACAAAAAGAGTTTAATGAGTATGTATAGATTAGCCCGATAGACAGCCAATCCAGTCGTAGCTCCGACATGTATCAACCTCTTCTATTGTTCCCCCAACGATAGCTAATCACCCTAGACGGGTTATTGCAATCCTGAATAGATCTATTTTATAACATTCACGCTTACCCTCTGATTAATTAATATTTCATGCAACTTAAGCTAATCCATAATCATAAAATTAAAGTATAGTTGTTGCATCCATAAGTGTAAACAAGTATTGTAAGTATATAGAAGGGTATAAAATAGGGGGGTGTCTCACCGTGAATATGAAAATGAGAGTCACACAAAGTTTGTAACGAGTTTGTAAGAGTTGTAAACCGCGTTAGTAAATCAATCATGTAAATGAAACGTTCATGTAAAACAGTATATAGATGAGTTTCGATATCAAGCAATCAATCAAGTAATGTAAAAAGAGATTGTAAATGAATACGTAAACAAGTTGTGACAAGCATGTATTCTCCCCCGAGATTCGTAAAACATATGTAAAACAAGTGAAAGAGGGGCTATAAACTCACCTTGAGTAAATGAATCAACAATGTAAATCACAATATGAAAATGCGTCACATAAACGTCCGAATGCAACCTAATTAATTTTAGGTGGTATGAGTACTAAGTACTTTGAGTAACTAATATTGTATATAATTCTATATAGCTACATCACCATCTAATTGTGTTGGTGGAATAATATTTAAATCGCATTTGATAAATAATAACCATGTATTTGTACTCGTATAATTGTATAAATAGTTCAATCGCCTTTGTAAAATAATATTTATAAAGTTTAAAACATGTATAAATATTATTTAAGTGATTTTAAAATGTTTCGCAAAAGTTTTTATTAAAAATGAACCAACACTATTCATGTCAAGAAATAGTGAAAAGTATAAAATAGTGCGTATCTTTATCGTTTTAATTCCGTTTTGAACGTTCTTTATGTCTGCGGTTTTGCATTAAGAAGATGTATCAAAATATTACATTTTAATATTTTTAACTCTCTGATGAACAGTAGCTTTTACTGTTAAAAAATTATATAAAACTATTTTTATATATTTAGTTATTGTATTCTCGTAAAAGCCATGTCTTGCTCATTTTAATTCCGTTTTTAGAGATTCTTTCCAGCACGTCTACGTAATTAAAAGTTCCTAATCTATATAAAGTAATTTCAAAAAGTTTCTTATGTGAACAGTAGTTGATTTTTTAGAAAAGAGTTTATTATCGGAAACATGTAAACAGACTGTAACTTCTATTTATAAGCTCGGTTTTTTTCGAGTTCTTTATATGCATATGGTCCACACTAACATGTAGTATTTTTATAAAGATAATAAAATAAATGATCTAAAAAATCGAATTAAACAACATTAGGTTTTGGTGCCCTTTTCTTGATTTTTTTTTGTAAACTTAATAAATGAAACTATTCAACAATTAATTTATATAATACTTTTTTATAAATTAATCAACACTTTGAATAAAATAATTTCTTTTCATTCCAACATGTTTTTAACATCATAATATCATATGAAAAAGTATTTCAAACCATGTTCTAGAGTAAAAATCCATTTTATACACTTATAACATTTCCTTGATGGCGATTTACTATATAAACATTATATACACATAAAATCACAAATGTAAAGTGTGTAGGTTTTTAGATGACCTTAAGATAAAGTATGATGAAGAGTAACAAGTTCATAATCCCAGTTAGAAGGTCAAAACCAAGCTTCTAAACTAGAAAACCCTACCTTGCAAAGAAACCCTATTTCTTAAACCTTCTGATTGAACCCTTGAAAATGCTAAACCAAACCATCAATACACCTTAGCAAATATTTTAGGTATGATGCAGAAAACTTGAATACTTTCTATAAAAAATTTGTATGCATAGTTTGTTGGTGTTTGTGTATGTCGTGGCCTACGAGAGCCAAGAGAGGGTTTTGTGTGAAGTTTTGCTTAAGGAAAATGTGATGTGTGTTATCTACAAGTATAAGCCTCTATATATACAACATGAGCTAGTCAAGATCACTATTGAAGACCAAGACCAAGTAAAACATGGGGAGGGAATTAAGGAGAAAGAAAATGGTCAAATACTAGTCATGGTACTAAGTGTGATGAATGCTAGTGTTTGTACAAGTCGTAGTAGAGTTTTTGTGTGCTCTATGTTCCCTTGGGAGCTCATTGTGTCCAAAAATTTGGGGGAGGGGAGGACTAAGATGATCTTTGATAGCATGTGTTGAAAATCTAGCATTACTTGTAGCTTTAAGATGTAATTTATGTGTAGAAGTGGATACTTGTAAAGTGTATGTTCTAGCTTGGTTCTTATATGCATAATTCGGCCTAAATGATAAACATAGGTGAAGTTTTATAAAACTTTAAGTATTGGATATAATAATGGGTATTTGTTAAAGCGTAGATAAATTTTGGTGGTTCCATGAATGCCTAAATGTATTTTATCGCGAAACGTAAACACTTTACGTAACCAATAAAAATAAAATGTGCAAAGTTAATAATTATCCTCTAAATAATTATCTAACACTTTCTTGATATAAACTTTTAATTGTTTGATGCCCGTTTACGTTGAATGACAATTTTTAGTTTACGCAATTTAGCTAAACATTGGAAATTTAAACTGAACGTGTAAAAGTTTAAAATAAATAATTAGATGTTCATTGATGTAAAAAGGTGGTTAAAAATTATTGCAAGAATTGTTACTTAATCGTTTGTATTTGAGAATTGCAATAATTATGGAGTAATTGGAGAAGATTAACAAAAAGGCACGCATTCTGGAGCTTAAATGAAGACATTTGAAGAGAACTGTTCTAACATCTTATACGCCGTATCCATCAAGGAAGATACGGCATATCTGTGCCTGCACTTCACAAAATACCATAAAGGAATGAAGATCAATACGCCATATCCAGAATGAGTCTATATGCCGTATTCAATTTAAAGTAATAAAATATCTTGGAAGATATCGAACGTGGTCCCTACTCCAAGAAACCCTTGATACGCCATATCCAAGACATTCGATACGCCGTATCGACCAAATTCCAGACCTTATAAATAGAAAACCTAAAAATGGGGTTTTCAGTGTGCTTGATCATATTTTTGATACCTTAACTACAAAATTTGATTTTCAGAAGACAAGAAGAGAAGAAGAGGTCAAGCAAGGCTACTCATTCCATATAGGAAACACTTTGTAATCTCCTATACTATAGTAATCATTTGATTTTTGGTATCATTCTGTTGATCCCAATAGAATAGATCTTGCTTAGCTTGTATAAGCCTAAGTTGTATTGAATAAATTCAAAACAACTATGATAGAAACTTTGATTGTGAATAACAAAGACGATGCGAAATCTAGTCAATGATACTAAGAAGAATTTCAATGAAATAGTAATGAGTAAGATTAATAACAAAAAGTTTACCAAACTTTTAGCCTTAATATAATATGAACACTCTTAATAGTGTTAGGGTTACAAAACCTTGAAGCTACAAATAGATTAATAGAACAATGAAAAGATGATATCAATCTCTATGCCCTAGGACCTCCTTTTATACACCAAGGAGTCCTAACCGGCTTAAGATATTTTCCTAAGTTATCATGATCTTCTAAACAAATAACTTATACGTATCTTTTACAAAAATATCTCATACATATCACATAAACAATCTTTATCTTCAATCAATCTTTATCCATTAGCAGTTGTAACTCTGTCAGCAGTTGTAACTTTGTCAGCAGTTGTAACTTTGTACCAGCAGCATTAACTCTGAACACTAGCAGCAGTAACTTATACACCAGCATCATTAACTGTGTACAAGCAGTAGTAACTACTTAGAATATTTTCTTCATTCTCCACTAGCAGTACTAACTTTACTCTAGCAGTACTAACATATACTAGCAGTTCTAAGTTACACTAGCAGTACTAAGTTTATACTGGCAGTACTAACTAGTTAGCATATTTTTTACAATATTTTTGCTAGCAGTAGTAACACAAACCTTTCTTCTTGAGCAGAATTAACTTTGATAAGGGCAACAGTAATTCCAAACAGCCTTATAAAGCTTTTAATCCTAACAATCCTCCCCTAAACTTGATATTTATCTTCTAAATCATCAAGTTTCTTCATTAAAAGTCTTTACCATCACCAGGAGGATGCTTTTAAACACTTCACTGTTTCTTGAGTTGTTTTGTCATAAGCTTAAGAAGCTGATAACACATTTCATTCCAATAGTCAGATTTCAGCTTCGTATTCAGCATATCGGTGATTTTTGCTGGTGTAAGAGGATATCTCTTCTCAACTAGCATATAAACATGCATATCTTCAAACCTCACAAAATGTACTCCACAGGAATCATATAACCTCCAAAGCAGTACTTTCTTTCCTTGTAAACTCCT
>BQNB010023710.1:34465-61512 GCA_026074375.1 Tanacetum coccineum | reverse complement strand
TACCAGTTGGCTCAAAGATTGCAAGCTGAAGAACAAGAGCAGTTCACAACTAAACAAAAAGCCACATTGTTTAAAGAACTTCTAGAGCAAAGAAGAAAACATTTTGCAGGTAAAAGAGCAGAAGAGAAGAGGAACAAACCTCCAACCCAAGCTCAACAAAGAAAAATCATGTGTACTTACCTAAAGAATATGGAAGGAAAGAATCCCAAAGACTTGAAGAATAAATCTTTTGATTCTATTTAGAAGATGTTTAACAAAGCTTTTAAGAGGGTGAATACATTTGTTGACTTCAGAACAGACTTGGCGGAAGGTAGTTCAAAAAGAGCAGGAACTGAGCTCGAATAAGAGGTCACTAAAAAGCAAAAGGTGGATGATGTTCAAGAAATAGCTGAAGTGGATGATGTTCAAGAAACAGCTGAAGTAGATGATGATCAAGAAGCAGCTAAGATTAAAGAGCTCATGGAAATTGTTCCTCATAAAGAGGAAGTAGCAATTGATGATATTCCTTTAGCTGTTAAGCCTCCAAGCATTGTTGACTGGAAGATCCATAAAGAAGGGAAGAAAACCTATTACCAGATAATCAGGGCTGATGGAAGTTTAAAGATGTACTTAGTCTTCAGTCATATGCTCAAAAACTTTGACAGGGAAGATTTGGAAACTCTGTGGAAATTGGTAAAAGCTAAGCATGGGTCAACAAGGCCAGAGGAGGGCTATGAGAGAGTGCTATGGGGTGATTAAAAGGTAATGTTTGAACCTCATGTAGAAGATACAGTATGGAGAAATAAACAAGACTACAGAGTGTTGGAATGGAAGCTATTTGACTCTTGTGGAGTACATTTCTTAAGGATGCAACACATGCAAATCTATATGTTGGTAGAGAAGAAATATCATCTTACACCTGCTACAATTACTGATATGTTAAATAAGAAGCTTTAATGTGATCATTTCAGTAAAATGGCATATCAGCTTCTTAAACTTCTCACAAAACAGCTTAAGAATCAATGAAATGTTTGGAAGCATCCTCCTGGTGATTAATGAAGCTTTCAATGAAGAAACTTAAGATTTTGAAGAAGAATATCAAGTTTAGGGGAGGATTGTTGGGATTAAAAGACTTCTTGATGATCTTAGAGTTATTGCTGCTCAAGTTTGTATTACTGCTGCTAAGCTAAAGTTAGTGTTGTTTATTAACTTTAATGAAAAATATGCTAAGTAGTTAGTGATGCTAGTACAATGTTAGTACTGCTGGTTCACAGTTACTACTGTTAGTATATATTAGTACTGCTAGTATAAAGTTAGTACTGCTGATGTAAAGTTAGTATTGCTGGTGAAGATTGAAGAAAATATTCTAAGTAGTTGCTACTACTTGTGCTCAGTTAATGCTGCTAGTGTATAAGTTACTACTGCTCAAAGATTAAGACTGCTGAAAGAGTTTCTGCTATCACAGAAAGGATAAAGACAGAAGAAAGAATAAAGATTGTTTGGAGTTCAAGATTACTTATGTGATAAGTATTAATTATTTATAGAATAGATCATAGAGAATATTCTAAGTCTTAGGAATATATTGTAAATCGACTAAGACTCCTTGGTGTATAAAAGAATGTCCTAGGGCATAGAGTTTAAAATATATATCACGTACCAAAATCAAGAGTCATTCATAGAATTGTCATAGCTTCAAAGTTTTATAACCCTAATACTAGGAGAGTATTCGTATTATTCTTAATAATATTGGAGATTTTATTGTTTGTTGAATTGTGATCTTGTGTTACTGTTTCATTAAGAATTCTTCTAATATTAAAGATTAGATTCCACAAAATCTTTAATACACTTAACAAAGTTTTTACTATAGTTGTGTTAGATTTGTCTAATATAACTAATCCTTATACAAGCTTAAGGAATTCGATCTATTGAAGTAGGATCCAACAAGAGGTATCCTACAACTGGGATCAACAATTTTTTCTAAACCAATAAAACGTATTCGAATTTAACATCAATACTGCGTATTCAGTCTACTAAATACAGCGTATTAGTCTATTTGGCATTTTTCTTTCGTAGCAAATTTATTACAGGAAATTGACGACCCTGACATTACTATGGAGGAATATATTCGGTTTAAAACTGAGAAAGCTCTTAGAAAAGGTAAGGTGTATAACTCAAAAACTGCTACGTATGGTCAGATCAGGTATGATGAAGACGTTTACTTCCTAAGATCTGTTGAAACGGAATTCCCAGCTATAGTCTATAATGACGTGTTAACATCTGAACTAGAGCTCTCATGTGAACCCATGGTAAGTCCTTGACATATCGATAAAGTTAATTGGAATATTGAAATATCATTGTCTGATTCTAATGATGATAATTACACTGTTATATACGATAATGATTCATTTTCTTATAAGATATTTAACATTGATGATTTAAAAATGGATATGGGCAATGGTGATGATAAAATCAATTTCAAACAACCTTCAGAGGATTTATCTATCGAACCATTACCTAATGTAATAAATACCGATGTTGGTTCCTATGCACAAGAGTCAATTAAGATTTTGGAAACAAGTCATGATACATCAAGTAAATTTTTCAAAACTGAAACTTTTATCAAGGAATTATGTGTTAATATCGTGACTTGGAATTATTTTGATGAAATGATGCTAATAAATCTTATTAAAACTTTGTATGTGCCATTTGGTATCCCATTTGACCCTAAGTTGTTTTATAAGCATGGGACTTCAGCTAGAAGCAAGTCTAACTTAAAGAATTTTCTATAAACAAAAGTGCTTGCCGGGAGACAACCCGAAATGGATATGGCGTATTGACTATCTGGATGTTATCCATTCTTTAATTTTTCAGTCATTTAAACTTTATTATCAGTTCAGTCTATACAGCGTACTCATTAAATGAATACAGCATATTAGGCAACTAACCCGACTTAGGATTTTTAATACAGGTCTCAATACGGTGTATCTCGGTTTATGAATACGGCGTATCGACTTCTTGCACAGGTTTTAGTTTTTATTTTGTTTTCTAACCAACGAATACTAGAGATAGAATTTGCACTTGTTTTCTTATGTTTTTATACAGGAACCTTTTGGACAACTGACTTCATTTGGTGGAATGCTTATTTTCTAGAATTATACGTGTGTTGTAGTCATGCTGGTATTCAGATGCATTTGCAACACACAATCTTGCTCATATACGCAACATGGAGGATCATACCGAGCAAACCACCTTAGCGGTTTTACATATGAAGACTCTTCCATACTCTTTTCGGGGTAGAGAATTGTAAAGAGTCATCTTGGCTTCATTTTTCTTGCCAAGTTTCTTCTACTGATCATCTTCAAGAAGTTCATATAGTGTTTCCTTCATTAGCTTGGTTTCTGAGTCTTCAACTTCATAGCAGAAATCGTCGTTTTGAATGACTTACCACAAGTCAATGTCTTCGGACTTTACGTAAGTCTCAAAGCGGGCTTTCCAAAAGAAAAACCTATTTGGTTCTACCAAAGATAGCCTTTGCATAGAACACCCCTCGACATAGTTCTCTTGAGCCACAGATCTTTACTCATTTTTTTAAAAAATCGGAGTTAGGATTTAGAATTTTTGAAAAAAAAGTTTTCAACTTAAAACAACATCTCGGGATGGTTTTAACGCTTGAAAACTTGAATAAACTGCTCTGATAACAATTGTAGAACCATAGAGGGAGGGGGTGAATGCGGTTTCTTAACTTCTTCAAGTTTATAAATCTTACAGTCTCGAAAGAGCCGGTGGTGGTACTAAGCTAATTGCAATTGAGAACAATAGTCTAAGAGAAAAAAGACAGAGACACCACGGTATATACTAGTTCGGGAAGGGGGGTTTATTCCTTCCATACGTCCAGTTACGAATCCACAACACCAATACTATTCCTAGTATAATCCTTATAGTGGACTATAAACCGTATTACAATTTAACTCCACTGATATTCAACAAAGACCGACGCTTATATAAAAGAGTTACTACCTATGGTATTCCGCCTTTAGAATCCACCCCTAAGAGCTCGTAATTCGACTTAATCTCTAGGATCACTTAGATAAACTAGGTACATTACCAACTTCCCCTTGGAAGTTTACCAAACCCTAACTAGATCCCTAATGATCTAGGTTTGATCCAACAGATACAAGACTTCCCTTACAACTCGATTGGATAAATAAAAGATGACCAAACCAATTCCTAACCTAACCTAGAGACTAGATTCTGATATAAAGGGTTTGAGAAGGAAGACCCTTGACAAAACACATAAGTATGGATTAGGTACTTGTGTGGCTCTCTTGCAGAGACATGTGTTCTTCAATAGATGATAGAAGAGAATATTAAGAACATAAAGGTGTTAGACTTAGAGGATTAGAATAGACAAAAGATAAGAAAGAATGTTTGCAAGAGGTGAGGAATACAAAGGCCAAGGGTGGGTATTTATAGGCTAAGGATCCCAAAATGTTAAAAAACATTTCGAGTCTAGCACGCTGACGCTCCCAACTTTGTTTTTCTTCGAGATCTTCACGTTTTAGATACCCACACTTGTTAAACCCCCAAATGTACTTCACGCTATGACCTTTCAATCATTCTTACACTCAAGGTCAACCAACTCAAATAGCCATTTGATAAAGCGTTTATGAAGTATTAAAAAGCGTTTCGCTTATCCGATATTATAAAGAGAGAAAATAATTACTGAAAAGGGGTATTTTGGGTATTCTTTAAAATGTAACTAGCTTAGTTGGGATCCAACTAAAGGTTTAAAAAGCTAGTTAGGGTATAAGAGAATATTCTTTGCTTAGAGAGAAAGGGGGGAAAGATTTGAAATTAGAATTTCAAAATCTTTAAACACGTGTTGGATTAAAAGGTATGGGTTGGAAATGAGTAATTTCAAATTAAATTAGCCACATGTTGGATAAGAGAGAATGGGTTATGAATGAGTTGGCATGAGTTAGCATGATGTGATAGAAGGAAGCTTATTGATCTTGGTTTGAAATGGATGATGAGGATGTGAAGAGTAGAGGTAAGTTGTATTGGTGAAGTGGCAAGATCAATGGTAGAGAGAGGTGTGTTTGTTGTGTGAGTAAGAAGTGTATGTTTGTAAGAGGAAGTGTTTTTATTTGAGATGGGAGTTCAATCTAAGGGTTGAGAAGAGAATGGGGTATATTAGATTGATGAGGTGGCTTGATCAAGGGTAAAAGAGAAAGTGTGTTTGTTATGTTTGTTTGAAATCAATCCAAGGGTGGAGAAAAGAGCATGGGAACTTGGAGGTGGCTTGATCAAGGGTGAGAATGATAGAGTGTGTATGTGAAATTCAAATGTTGTGGAGAAGAAGATAAATAGTAGATATGTGGTGGAGAATGTTTTGATAAGATATGGAGGATCATTAGTTGGGAATGAAGGGAACATAAATTTAGGGATTATTTAGTAAAGGCTAATGTAAGTGAAGGTTTGAAGATAAAGATGATGAAGATGATGAAGATGAAGATAAGGATGTAATTTAAGGATTTATTTGGGTTTATAATCACATTGCTAATAAGAGAGAAGAGAGTAGACATATGTGATTATGGTATTGTTTAAAAAGAAGGTGTTTGGAGTGTGTGTGTGTGGAAGAGATGAAATCATTTGTTGGGTAAGAAGGGTGAACACATGATTAGGAGGAATAGGTTGTAGGATTGTGTAGAAGAAGTGTGGACTTGTACATATGAGGAATACATGTGAAATTGTAAAACATTTATAGGTAAGGAGATGAGAAAACTCAAAGAATAATTAATCTCCAAATACCACAAACTCAATTAGTCATTTAGACTTTAATTCATGATAATTAACAATGGATTTGATCACTAATCATCTTGATGCAAACAAGCTAAGTGATTTGCATCTTATGTAAAGCATATCCCATAACGGGAAAGGACGCGTTTACGCAAAGTAACTTTTGACTTAGTTTGACCAATAAGAAAGTAAAACCCGTTACGTGATTAGGAACAACATAAATCCAGATTAAGGTCAAATGAATACTTTTGCTTGTTGGTATGTTGAAAATATAATCACACTAGGTTTAGAAAGAAGTTTCGGCCTTGGCTAGAGGCGTTTGATAAGAGATTTGAGTTGGCGTTTTGTAGAAAAATAGGAAGATTCGTTTTTAATCCTCTTTAAGTCTAGTCCTCATTTAGAGTGTTCCCAAATGCTAAAATATCATATACATACTATTATTGAAGTTTCCACATGTGTCGGGTAAGAGGAAAGCCGACAAAAGTAAATCTGTAAAAACGGAGTTCACTTATGGCGCGCTGCTCACGCGCTGACGCGTGACCAGCGCGCTGGACAAGAAAATCCGCTTTTACGGATTAGGCTATCATTTGTGATTTTACGTTTTGCGAACTTTTATTTTTCATCATTAAAACATAAAGGAGATCCTAGTCAATGTTGCACCAACATGCTGTTTGGTTGTGATGGTTGCAATTTACCCGTGTCTTGGCGTAGCATCACTCCATTGTGTAAGTGAACTGCTTTATGATGTCTGTTGATTCTTGAGCAGCTTATCAGTGTCTAGAACATCAAGTGTGATATTCTACACGGAGATATGTTGCTCAAGAATAAAAACATCCAAAAGCGGTTTGATTTTCTTTGTCAGTCTAATCTAGTTATAATTGCATTCTGGATACTTAGCACTGATAGTTTATTAAGACAATACGATTATCATGTGGGCACTTTTTGGGTATGCAGAAGGCAAAAAAGGCATATTCTAGAGAACGAGGACCACAGTACCATCCATGTTGCCTATAAGAATGTTGTATCAGATATAGTTTTCTTATATTGAAATTGCATAGCTATTGTATACATTGTAAATGTTGATTTTCGTTGTAATTATAACTGAATGATATATTGATTACTGTTTGAACAACTTGCAGAACAAGAATAATAAGAACAACAACAATGCAAACACCGATCAACTGACGATGACAATTGTTGATCAATGACCACATATGACCGTCACGACGAATATTGGAATATGGAAGATTGAAATGACATAATCGTCATTGGAAGACAAAGACAATGAAGATACACCGGATAAAGTACTGGGTATGGAACACATTAGTGCTTACTAATTATGTATTAAGTGTACTACTACGAAGCGTATATTGATGTGTACTTTTTTATGCTTCTTTATTGATACTACAATTGGAAGATACGGTTTGTTTGGAGCAACAATCAACAATGGCTATGTAGCAAATGCATCTGATCTAGATTGTATTGTATTAGACTAGCTTTAGATGATTTAAAACTTATAAAGCTTTATTTGAGTACTACTACATTTTTATTTAAGTATTACTACGTTTGATAGGATCATGAATCAATATAAACCACAAACGTAAAACCTTACGCTCCGTAGCGGAGCGTGGATCGAACACCTCGTTGGTAAAATAATACAACTATAAGAGAAAAATTGAATATATTTTTCTCATGTTACAACAAAATATGTTTTTTTAAGAATATTAAGAATCTTGAACTTTTTTAGAGTAAATTACGCCGGTAGTTTCTAAGGTTAAGCTCGAATTTCATTTTTAGTCCCCACTAGGGAGAAATAATTGCAGATTTCCCCAACGTTTGGTTTTATCACGCTACTTGTCCAGAACTCGACCGTTGTCTGATTTCGTTATCTCTCACATATGAATTGCACACAAGAGTATATTAGTCTTTTTCACCCTTTGTATTTCTTCTAACTTCATACTCTACATCTAACTATTTTTTATGTTTAGTTTCCTATAATTAAATTCTAAAGATCCTCATATTTTCTTTTATTGCATTATATGAGATTATCTATATTACTTAGAGCATTCACAATGCGTCAAGTTTTAAAGACTTAATGTATTAAGAAGCCGTTTGGTGTATAAGCAGGTTTGGCAATAGATATAGGGATGAAAGATAAGAGAGTGAAAGAAAAAGTATAGGTTTATAAAAAGTTGTTTCTTTCAAAATATAAATAGGATGTAGAATTACTTTATTTTTATTTTAATTGATTAAAAAATAAAATATATGTTATAGGCCCACTATTTTACATGTAAAGACAAAGGATACTTGAAAAAATAGGACCCATTTCAAAAGAGAACAGTGTTTTATTGTAAACCATAGCATTGAATGAGGAATTGGTCAAAGTCTACTATGTGGTAATCATATAACCGATATATAATCCTAGACCCACTAACCAAATAAACAATTTTAGTTTCACATCTAATCCCAATCCTGAATACCGGCTAACAAACACCTCCTAAATGCATTTAATGCATAACCAATTAATAACATAAAACTTTGAAGAATGACATGAGGTTTATCAAGTCATTGGTAAAAAGCTTTTCAAAAAGCTTTTATTACAATGCAAAAAACTCTCTTAAATAGCTTTTTTGAATAGTAAAAGGCTTTCTACAACTTTACACACTGTAGATGCTCTTATAGTGGAGGAATGCATGTTAGGGCATTAAATACTTTGAAACTTAAAATTTTAAACATACAAATATTTATACATAGTGTATAACTTTTTAATGCACTAACACATTACAAACTTAAAAATTGAAACATACAAACAAAGAAACAGATTGTGCAACTTTTTAATACATAATTAATACTTCTAATAAAACACCCATTACATAAAAGTACAATGATATATTCACAATGTACAACCAATTAAATGGATACTACCAAATTAAATACAACCATTTGAAATACCCTCTTACTCAAAAGTACAATAATATTTTTAGAATGTACAATCTAAACAAGCTACAACATAATTTAAAGTATAAACTAGTTAGATACACTAATTAATGTTATTTTTAAAACACCTCTAAAATAAAAAGTATATGTTATTATACACATTGTATAAACTAATAAAAACACAAAGCTTCATACAATTTATATGCTAATAAGTTGATGGTACATATATTTTTAAAACCGAACCAGACCAACGGGCTCAATGGGAACCGTAGTCGCTGCCGGTTCGGCTAGCCAATAAAAGTCGTTCAAAAACGAACTGGAGAAGACCCGTCAAAACCGATATCGTGAAATCATAGAGAGTGGGGATGAATACGTTTCCATTAAAAACTTAAATCTTTTGTATCAAACAACTAATCAATTATGACGTAATATGATAAGTGTCTTTAATAAATCTACAACAATAAAGATAGTGGAGAGCATAAAACTAAACATGTCACCACAACATAATATATAATACAGACGTAGATGCAATGAAAATATAAATATAAAGCGATAAATGCATATGTAAATGTAAGCGATAAGTAAAAGGAAATGCAAAACGGACACAATGATTTATAGTGGTTTGGCTACGAATCCTACTTCAAGGTAGAACCAACCTAACGTCGCTTACACTTTTTTGGTACTAAGATAAATACCGAGTCCGTCTTCGGGTACAACCAAACCCATTATATTTTATGGCCTGGCATAATAAAACTCGTGTTTTATGTCCTAAACACATAAATCAACTATCATTTAGTTTGTTGTATAGTTATGGTACATGATAATGATGATCCAAGACATGAGTGTCAATTGGATATAAATTTTTAATCTAAACATCAAGATCACTAAGCATGATATTATTGATCAAGATGACAAGACTCTATGTTTGTTGTGGTGGACCTTCATATATATGCTTGTGGTCATTGAGGATGGAAAGATATCTAAGATTTCTTGAATGAATGATCATGTAAAAACATGCTTGGAACAAATGAAAGTTAGAAGCATTATGATCAAGGGTTAGTGGGTTTTAAAGACATGATTGCTTGTATTTTTACATTATAAAAACTTGATTATAATGATGTCTAAGTGTGTGAAAATATGCAAGAGAAAATGATGCAGATACGGTCAACGAGCGAGTCAACGTGACAACTACGTTTGGCGACTATTTTGCGGCAACAAATTTCTGTGGCGGATTGGGCTGAAATTCCCATGGTCACTCGAAAATGGCCCAACGGTTAAGACTAATTGCAACCCTGTCAGTTTTGGGCCTTTCGGGGTCGTTTCGGGACTCAAAAGGGCGTTTTTCTATTTTTAGGCTTTATTTTGGACAGAATCAATTATGTTTTGTTTGTGATTTTGTTTCCTTTTTATTTAGAACTTATCCTCCTTTATAAGGATGATTTTTAAGGTTGTCTCTAGCAGCTTTTGAGAAACCTACAACATTATTAAATAAGATAATTTCTCGTTTTGAGAATTTCGGATTAGTTCTTGTGTTGTGTGGCTTGTTTTTATATTCGATCTGCATTAGAAAAGGTGTGAAAAGGGTTGCCCAAAATATATGCCAACGGTTGATATTTATAAAAAACCAAATCTGGCCGCTATCTGAAAATTTAAGTGGATTCGTATGTGTATTTTGGTGGATCCATGGATCGGTGGTTCAAATTCAAAATTGTTAAAAAATATTTTCAAATATTTTGCTTAGATCCTTAATGTACTTATAAAAGCTGAATGAATATTGTTCTAAAAGGAAAATCAATTTAATCACTATAATAGAAAGATTTGCAAGATATGAAAAAAAAATTGTAAGATTTGCTTTCAAAAATTTCTAATCCCTCACCAATGCACTTAGTTAATTATTAAGTAAGGGATTAGTTAAAAGTATTTATTTAGTGGTAATGTAAGTAAACTTACGTGGTTTTATGCAAATGATTGATCTAGTATGCATGACAAAATGGGTCTTGCTAGTTTATAAAAACGTGTTCATACTTTGTATGAAATGCAAAATTATGTTCGAAAAAGAATGATTGACCTTGTAAATACTTAATGACTCTTAAAAGTATTTTAATCATTCTCAATGGTTTGTTAAATGGTTTGATCATAGTGCAACTTAACAAACATATTCGTACGTGTGTTGAAGCATGCGTGGACTCGAGAAGTTGAGAGGTGTTGATGAATGTATGTTGAGACAAAACGTTATCACGAGTAACTTGTACATTTTACGTTATGTATTACAAGTTACATGTTTGTCATCAACAAAATAAACAAGGCTGTGTAGATTAATATCGTGATATTTGCACTAATAGATACAAACGGGTGAACCGGGATCTATTTCTCTAGTTAATCATCACAGGGTACCTGTCGCTGCAAAGCGCATGCATCATGCTAGTTAACAAAAATACACACATGTGAAATTCGATCATACATACCTAGTCAAAAGATTATAAATATATAAAATAAAAATGGAATATAAATAATCATATAGGTGAAAAACATAAAATTAGTTTCATTTAAATATTTGTTGTCATTTTATCAGCATTTGCTTTTTGTTAGAAACACAATTTCACAGTCTAACAAGTGAAGCTCGGTCTTGAAGATAATTGGCGTTTCATAGCTCGATAGTTAGTTAATTAATTGTAATGTTTTAATGATGTAAACGGGCCAAGATACAAAAAGCCCAGATAAAGCCCTCAAAGGCCTCCTAGGCTGATTCTCTTTAGAGTATAAATACTCTATGTTTTTCTCATTCTTAGGTTAGCTAGTCAATATTACTTTTAGGGTTTCTAGCCACCAAATTGTTCTCTTTCAATTTTTCAATCAATCCTTGTTTAATTTAATCTCTTGATTCTACATATCATTGTTAAAGGTTTATATGAATGATCATGGAACCTACAATTGGTATCAAGAGCCTTCAAGATTGATGAATTGATTTGGTTTGTGTTTAATTTTTTTGGGGTTTCGGATATTAAAAAAAAGGGGTTTCGAATTTTTTTTATTATTGTTTGTTTTCATTCTTGATTCATAGATGGTATGTCCTTAATCCTATAATCATCATATCCATCTCGTTAGAAATCAAGGATTTGTCTATTTGTTTCGTGGTTAGATCGTGTTATCCTTGTTTTTGGTGATTCGAAAATAAAAAAAAATAAAAAAAATAAGTATTGTGCTAATCATATCTCTTGCAGCGAATTCTTGAAGCATACAGGTTATACGTGGTGTTTTTTTTTGCAAGAAAAGGGTGTTTGGATTCGTTCTTGTGGCAACCGATCAAGTTAAGGCACTCAAGAAACCGAACCAACAATACCTAGTTACAACCGACTATAAACAAGAAAGTATCGACGAATTAAGTTTTGCTCAAGAACCGAACGAGTTTACACTCTGGTTGGGACCGAACAAGCAACATTTTTGTGTGAGCCGAACAAGACAAAAACTCAAGGACCGAACCAGTGAAATCCCTTGTCAACCGAACTAGTTCTAAAAGTTTGAACCGAACGAGCAAAGATTTGTGTGCGCCGAACGAGTTACATCTTTCAAGGACCGAACGAGCCACACGCTTTGACAACCGAACGAACCAAAACCTTTGAGGACCAAACAAGCAAATGCTTCAACAACCGATCGAGCTTAATTCCTTTGAGAACTGAGCGAGTTAAATTCAAAGGGAACCGAACGTGATAATTTTTTGAAGAAACCGAACAGGTGAAATTCTTTTGGACCGAACGAGTTGACGTCTTAGGAATCGAACAACTGGGAGTCTTGGAAAAACCGAACGAGTTTAAGGCTTCAACAACCGATCTAGTTGATTTTGAAAAAAAAATAAAACAACAAAACCAAACACAAATCAAACATAACAACAATCACTTGAGATCCGTTCATTCATACTTAAATCAAAATGTCAACAGATAAAGAATCAAGTGCAGCAGGAACGGACAATCGTCCTCCCATGTTGGTTGAAAATGACTACGAATCATGGAAAATTCGTATCAAGAGGTATATTCGTGGTAAAACCCTTGGTAAGTTAATTTGAAGATCAAACCAAAACGGACCAACTCTGCATCCCCCAATTACTATGACAGAAGGTCAAGGTGAGGATGCAGTACAAGTAATGAGAGACAAGCGGGATGAAGAGTTTACTGAGATTGAGAACAATAAAGAACTAACTGATATTCAAGCAACCAACATTCTCAGTCAAGGGCTCCCAAGACATGTATTCAACATACTAAACCAGACTCTTACTGGGAAAGAGATTTGGGACAATGTAGAGCTACTAATGAAAGGTTCGGGAAAGTCTCTCCAACAACAGAATGAAGAACTGTTTGATGAGTACGAACGATTTCGTGCAATAGGAAATGAGTCAATTCGTGACTACTTTGTTCATTTCCACAAGCTGATCATTGATATGAAGATTACTCAGCTTAACATCCCCACTCATCAGATGAACACCAAGTTTGTCAACAACCTTCCTCCGTATTAGGCAAAGTATGTGACCAATGTAAAAAGGAAACAACAAGGATATTTCTGCGACAACCTATGTTGAACTTTACACCTACCTTAAATCATATGAACCACATGCTATGAAGACTCTCAAGAAACAGGAGCAGTCTACCAGCATTGTTGATCCTTTGGCATACCTAGCTCAAACAACATACTATCATACACCAACTCAAACCACTACTCCACCACCACAATATGGACCACTAACTTCCTCCACCTCACAACAAGTCCCTCAATCAAGCAATGATGATATGTTGGCAACCATGAACCAAATCGTAAACTTGTTGAGTGGTTTCCAAAAGCAGTTTCCTCAACCAACCACCAGCTCAGGAACACCGCCAACTCAAGGATCATGCACGGTGATAGACGGGCAGATTATTACTGAAACCGTTCAGAGAAGAGCTCCGGGTAATGTTTGTAATACGGGTAATCGATGGAACACAGAACTAGCGGGCAATGACGACAACGTAGGGAAAAGGTGATATGCCAATGGAACGCCAGGGAGAGGGCATGTATCTAGGCAGTGTAAGGAGAAAAAGAGAGTAAAAGACTCTCAGTACTTTCAAGGACAAGATGCAGTTAATGAAGTTTAAGGAGAAAAGGAACAGTTTTTAGATGCTGAAGCCGAAACATTCATTGCTGATGTAGAATGACATCACCTTATGATCACACTGGCTTATTACTCACTACCACATGTTCGAAGTAAGTCCATGAGACGCGTACATTCTGACGTAGATAAAGGACCTCATGCACATCCCCCCCCCCCCCCCCCCAAAAACCCCCCCCCCCCAATCACTTTCATGGCTAACTTGTCATCACAGTGACCAATGGTGCAACCACCATCAAGTCAACTATGTACACACTATGCAAATCAAATCTTTGATAATGTGAATCATCTGTTGACACATGAGATGCACCAGGAAGAACACCTAGACTCCGATGTTGAGTCGGATATTGATGACAATACGATTTCGTATCATCAGTACCAACTTGACAGCGACGTTCAAGATGTTCCAACTGAGGTGTCTTCTGCACCACCCAGTGAGATATCCATGATTACCATCTTAGATGACTTGAGAACCCAATTAGACGGACATCTTAAGGTTAATCAGGAACAAAGCCTGGTTAATGACTCCTTAAGAACTGAGCTTGCAAGATGCAAACATGAAATGGTTAGTCTAGAACGTAATAAAGTCAAACATGATTTAGACCAGACCATTATTCAACGTAATAAACGGAATGCTGAGCTTGAAGAAGAAAATGTGTTGTTAAAGTCAAAACTTTCTCAAAACATTGTGTCAATTAACTATTTGAAAAATGAAAGTAAAAAGGTTGTTTCTGAAAAGAAGGTCCTTGAGGACAAGTACCTTGAAGAAATAGTTTGTTTAAAAAGTGCTAATAAAGTTGCAACAGATATTTTGCAAAGATTTCAACAACCAACACAAACTATTCCAATGTTAACAAAACGACCTAACCTAGCAACACATGATTTGCACAAAAAAGCTCTAGGTCGTAGCAATCCGTGGAACCTCAAACAAGCTAAGTTGTCTCAACCTACCTTGTATGATGGACATGCACTTTTAAACCCCACCCATACCTCTGTTAAAGTGCATGACAGTGAAGACTCATTAGTTCACGCTGAAGTCAGTAGAACTAAGATGTCTACAAGACTAGGGACAATTAAACCCATAAACTATGCTGAGCTCAATGCCTTGTATAGTCACTTTGTTCCCTTATAAAACTATCCCGAAACAGTTTAGTGGTCACCTGCGGATGAACTTGCTACACAATAAGTAACCCACCCAAACCTGTGCTCCTTTTGTTTGTATCATCCAGCAAAGAGTCAAAATCCACTTGTACGAGCTTAAACTCATGGATTACCGCATTTGCACATGTCCATAGACCACTAATAGATCCATGTCCTCTATCTCAAGGGGCTCAGGGGATTTAAAAAACGATAAAGCAAGTTTACAAGAACAAATCATACCTTTTTTATGAAAATGTAAACAACTGTTTCAAAAAACTTATGAAAACAATGATACAAAGTAACTGAATACATGCGGATATTTGACGAGCTGGACACTGAGTATGAACGCTGCGTTCTTGTGAACAAGAACCTGAACATAAAGAGGAAAATCTTTTAATTCAAATGACTTGCGTAAATGCAATAGTTAGAAGAAAGATATCTGCTCTAATTGTGCTTGCTTCTGAATTGTTGTACCCCCTAGTTCGAATTGCCTTTGCAAGAACTTAGATCTTAATTTGCGAAGGGGAACACTCCCTAAAGTATAGAACTTGAAGCTAAGATTTTAAAGAATCACAAATGCTTAATGAATCTGAACAACGTTGTGCCTTATTGACAGAATCACGTTAATTTACAAGTTAAATTTCAAAAATATAAAGAATGTCTTCAAAACCAGATGGTTTGTGATAATTTTAACTCAACTGCATCTAATACAATATTTGAAATTAACAAGTTAAAGGATCAGCTTCAAGGGAAAGACGACACCATCAGAAACTTGCAAACTTAGATCAACATCATGAGAATGTTGAATGTAGGATCCACTGTAGGTAGCTTCGATAACAGCCTTAGAAACTAAATAATCAATTGAAAGATGCGCTCACTTCAGTTAGAATTCAAATTGATGGGTATAAGGCAGAGAATGTGAATCTGAAATGACGTTATGAAGAACTGTCGAAATCTAATGCTTACTCACGTTCTACATTCACCGCAAAGATTAATGCCTTAACTGCTGAGAATGCCAAACTGAAAACTGAGTTGAGTGGCAAAAAGAGTAGTGGATCTACAGCCTCTGAGAAACCCAAAGTACTTGCTTCAGGGATGTATACCAACATCCAAAGTACGTTCCACCTCCAAAAAGAGCCAACTGGGTAAAACCAACCTCGTTGCCTAAGAAAAAGCAAGTTACTTTTCAAGAACCCCCTAGGACTTCAAATAGACCAACACAGAAACCACCAGTGTAAAAAAACAAGAAGCCTAATGTTCCTGTGAATCTGTCTACAAGAACCAAACCTGCCACTGAATCTCGCAAACCTATGCCAAAGAGCCACACTCAAACCATCGTATCTTGCCCATAAAAGTGTGAACGCAGAGAGCAACGATCACAATATGGAGTTGAATGTTGTTGACATAATCCAGTTTGTGATCGTTCTTTGAAGTCTGTGAAATACCAAACCCCTCAGGCCCAAACATAGTGTGAATCATACTAATAAGTTTGGAAAGCAACCAAAAATCATAAGTGAACACTACTAAACCAAACTTGGAGACCAACTGAAAGGTTGTTGGTATGTTAATCCTCATGGAACCTACTTGACCGACATTTCCGTGTATAATAACTGGTCCTTTAACTAGGATAATGGAACCCATTGTTGAATCCTATTAGAACTTACCCCGAGCGTTAGTTCTAGTTCCAAAGTTACTATGATCTCTAGGTTCACTAATAGCAAACTTAGTGATCGAAAGGCTGGTTCTAAAGGAATATCTGGTATTTTTTAATGCTAAAGCATTGTATCCTTTGTATATTTGAGAAAAAAAATCAAAATAAAATAAAATAATAGAAAACGAAAAAAATCAAAAAAATATTTAGATAAATGGCTTGCAGTTATTTCAGACTGTAACCCGGACTTAACCCAGAGACTTAATGTACATTTCAGTGCATTATTTCTTCCACAGACAAGAAGTTGTCTAAGACCCGAACAATTTTCTCATAAACAATATGTTTTATCAAACATGTTCGGAGTCACCATTCAGACATTGACCAAAACCCTTTCTATTATACCCGGGTCATTGTTTGAGGGGGAGAATCAGGTATACTAACAGTTTTGCAGGTTTGTTGGACGCACTGTAGCTGATTCTAGCCACAACCTACATCTTTAGACGGTTTGATTTATCACTCCTATCTCGGTATATTACTAAGGTCTTGTTTCAATAATCACTTGATATATGTGCTTAATTAACTCACCTCAAACATTGAGGGGGAGCTCGATACATCTTAAGTCCATTATAGATCAAAACCATACAAAAGTTGCATACTTTTGATCGGGGGAGAAAATGTGACTTAAAATATGAACTGATAACTAATGATTCGATTGATTCAAAATGCTAAGTCCTATCCTTGCATGTGCAAAACATCTTTCGAATATCGATGCACATGTATAGGGGGAGTAAAAGTGTTAATATACTCAACAATGTCAAGATACCAAAACTTTTGTGTAATACACAAGTATCTTGATAATTCACAAAGAATCTTTTGTTTCATGATTGGGAAAGTGATCTTAAGGAATGCGAAGGAATGAGATGTTGTACCACCAGGGTATTCGTAGAATACTCATATACTTGTCTTCGGACAGTATCCACTAGTGAGAATGACTCGTCTTACAAATACTTGTATGAGTTTGATGAGAGCCATGAGGCACTTCATATCTTTCGAGATATCTTTCAAAACATCATCAGAGCATTCTGATTTAAACTTTCGTTGTGTCCTAAATAAATTTCACAAGCACATCGAATGTTTTTCAAATCACGTTTTTGCCAACAGGCCTTCTATGGTACTTAATTGTATTAAGAAGTAAAACGCTGAACAGGAATTATACGGTATAGTCAGCAGATAGTAACTGTACTGACTCACTCTTTACCATTCTAGCCCTAAGAAATTTCCTAACATAATTCTTGCTAGAAAAACTTTCATCAAGTGCTTTTAGACTAGTAATAATAGTGTTAAATCTAGCAAATCTATTATTTATCGATTCCTCTTTCGGAATCGTAAATTGTTCATATTGTTAAACAAGAAGATCTACTTTATTATCTTTAATTTGACTATTACCTTGAACAAAATGTTTTTGTTGGTGAAATTGTTCTATCATAGCGAATGACGACTCAAAGTATCCGATGGAAGACATGCTCATATCCTTACTCACATATCTGAAGAAATCAAGAAAGTTTACATACAAAGCTTCCGCACAATCTCTGAAAATCAATGTCTTCTTTAATAAGACTAAGTTAGAAGAAGGATTAAATCAATCAAAGCTTTCCAGATTCCATAGATATGAGCATGTGAGTACTAAGATCAGGTTATGGCAAAGTCAAAGTGAAGAAGACTCACAATAGTATTCAAAGAAGTAAAGCTTAAACAAGTCAAAGAGTCAAGATCAAGTCATCACATCAAGTTCTGAAGATCATGATCAAGGTGATAAGATTGGATTACCGAAGCAAACAGTGAAGTAGACCCTATCAACTCGAGCTAAAGAGACAAGACGAGTGAGCTTCAACAACTTCTCATGACCTCATCTAGGGGGAGATTGTTAGGATCACATAAATGGACCCGAACAAAGAAGCTTCGGTCACTCGAAGATACAAGACAAAAGTCTAGCTCGTTAGTTGGTTATTAAATAGTTTATTAATGTAATTGGGCTGACAAAGTTAAAGCCTGAAAGACCAACAAAAGCTAGAAATGGGCAGAACATTGTTAGTTATATAAATCACCTTGTTTAGTCAAAATTAGGTTAGACAATCATAGTTAGTCAATTTATTTGTTAGGTTTTCTAGCCACCAAAAGGTTCTTCTTTCATCTTCAATAAAGTTTTTTTTCCTGCATCTTGATTCTACACATCATTGTTAAGGTTTGTATGAATGATCATGGAACCTACATGGTTGGAGCAGATTAGGAAGGATTCCTAACATAATTTCAGAACTTTATATTTGATATAATGGTTTTCATCTATATTTAAGTTGTCTCTGTATCTCATTAGTTTTTAATGCTTATTTTTGAAGTAGGTATGGAAATAAGATACATGCAATGGCGGTAAGTGGTGTAGTATTTGTTTCCCGAATGCAAGGGGTGATGTGTAATGAGCACTTTGCTTCTATTTGGCCCATCACGGACCCACTTTCTATGCACCCTTATATGTGCATAAAGGTTGGATTTGTGACATCGTTGCCAAAAACAATGGTTGCCCGATAGCATGGAAAATTGCATATAATCACTGAGGTTCCTAAATGTACACACACTTTAATCTTGAAAAGAAATATATAGATAATTTGTTATTTTGTACAAGGCTAACACATCTGCAAAATGCAATACTGAATACGCAAATTGCAATGTCCATTAATCAATCCAACATCATTAAAAATACTACGACAAAACCGCCACGAAGGCGGCGGCTTACACCTCGTTGGGATATGTAAATGAAATATATAAGTTGGTGGTAACTATAGGTGGAGTGTCTTTGATTGATGACACAAGTGAATTTCATGTTGGTTATCTAGTTTGTGGGTTCAAATCTTTTACATATAATAAAGCAAAACGCTTTTTAACATGAAATTTTTAGAAATTTTCTTATTAGGTATGAGGTTATTAGAACTTCCCTTATTAGGCAATTATAAAAAGATAATTTAATTATTAGATTGTTATTTTTCTCAAGGTTATTTAATAAAAAACCTAAAATATTTCCTAATTTGTCAAAACTTTATAAAAGTTCGTTTTTTATAATAGGAGAAAAAAAATAAAAGAAACACATATCCTAGGTATTTGTTAATAGATTTGGGTTAAATTATAACTTAAAAAAAACGGACTCCATACATCTTATTTAGCAGCACAACAAATCAAATACCCATCCTCTTATGAAATATCATTGATAAAAAACACACCTCATTAAATAAATCTCAATCATGTACCACACGCCTCAAAACCATTTATAAAAACCACACACATGTTTGGGTGTTAGGTCGAATGAATATTGAATCACACGTTGTAAAGTCGGTTAAGCTTGAAAGAGTAAGAGAGGAAGGCAAGTTTTCACAATTTTTTAAATTTTATAGAGAAAAGAGAAATGGGAGGGAAAGTGAAGTTACAATCCTTAACATTCCCATAAGATGAGAAGGGGTATTTATAGGAGGATTAGCATCCTTCTTTTATTTCTAACTAATTGCTAATTAGTCCCTATACTTTGGTATGTAAGCTAATTTTTACTTAAAGCTTACATAGCCTTATTACAATAATATCTATTACTTATAAAATAAAATCAAAGCATTAATAAAATAAATAAACCACTAAAGCATCATAATCGACACTTTTACAATCCTAATAATCTCCCCCTAAGGGTTGATTATTCTAGGCGATCCCTTCTTGATCTGAGTGGTCTTCCATTTACATACATCTCCCAATTGTCTCATTTTATCCTATGCTCAAACATTCTCTAATGTCTTCTTCATAGAATCGTAAGTATTCATCATCGGCATCACTAGGACTTAGGTCAACATATCCATACTTCACATCTTTGTTATACTTTTCCAATCCTTCCAAAACCCTCTTTAATGTTGCATCACAAAACTTATGAATTTCTTTATGAATCATCACTCTCTTTTCCTTCTTGCTATATTCTCGTATATCATTCCAACAACAGGTTCACATGTAATAGTGAACAATTCTTCTTTCTCAATGCGAGGGAATGTGATTGTTGGAGCAGTAAGGTTGACATTCTGTTGGTAGCTTTCCATGCAGTGGAAATTCATGAACTCTTTCCTAAATGACGGTAGCTCTGATAAAAACAACCAATGATCCCAATAACCTAGTTTCTCTATAATCCTTCACTTTATCATTAATACACAACAAATAGATATCTTTAGTGTCTTTCTTGTTGAGATACTTATAGTCTAATTCAGTGAATAGATCAATCTTTCCATTAGCTCTTCTCACTATGATCTTTATTATGAACTTGTGTTCATGACCCAATTCATATGTTGTTCTGATGATTTCAACAATCTTTGATTCTGAGTAAACTTCATGAGGATTGTCTCTTAGCTATTTATGCCTTCTAATGTGATCTTGCTTTGCCCACATATTCTTCCAATGTTCAACACCATATCGAGCATAAACATTAAACTTTTTGAGACGTTTACTTACCTATCTTGAAGTTCGTTCTTCAATATCATCATCAAGAAATGGAACTACAGGATACTTGTGTAATGACATAATATACTTCTTTAGACCTGAGTTACCATGCTTCAAGTAGAATAGGTCTTGATTCAACAGAGTCATTGGTGGAGCTTTTAGATCTCTTTGACAACTATGAACAACTAAGGCTTTCTTCTTTGAAGTTGGTAGATTCAATCTTTCTTTCCTGCTTTCCCAAACAATGTCACTCTTGACATAGTTCCGTGTCTGATCAACATGATACTGATGCTCTTCTCCTGAATTGCATCTTTGTCTCAACAACTCATCTACAACTTTTTTCAGTTGAGCTTCATCAATCTCTCATGTAATCTCTTCTACGAGTTCTTGTGATTGATGAGGTATGTGTAATTTCTTTATACACTATGTCAGGGTCATTTAACCCCTAATTCATGAAAATATGCCCTGATTTGTGTTTAATCGTTTGTTTTTATGGGTTTTTAGCACTTGGATGATTTATTTGGAGGAAAAATATAAAAGTGACTTGGGTCTAATTTACGAGTAGAATGGACAAGTTCTACGGACCTACACCGAAAAACTCTTATAAGAATGATGCTATAGAGCGTGGAGACGGCTCGTCGTTGGCTTCAAAGACGTCTGTCGTGTTCTTTATAGTACGGTCTGTCATGGTTTTGACGACGACGTAGGTGTTAAGCCGACTATAAAACCGGGCTCTTGTAGATTCTAATTGGCACGGTGTAACGACTACAACACGACGCACATCGCGACAACTTTTCTTATATATACAAAATCGGATTTTAGGGTTTTAAGGGTTGTAACCTTTGTAAACTTTTGGGAGACTAACCCTAATCATTCTAGCGTTTTTAGGCCGTACTTTAGGGCCTCAAAACCCATTGTAACTGACCTTATTCCATGTTTTAAGCTAGTATGATTGTTTATCTTTAATCATTTCAATATGGCTAATTGTTGTTTGGATTGATTTATGTTTTCTTTTCTTTATAACATGCTACGGCTCAACCCTCCTTGGTATTTACTTATGATTGTATGAAAACCTAGATTGTAGATACCTTTTAATGTTGCTTTTATGATGGAAGTGCGCGTTAGGCTTTAGAAAAAACTAGCCAGAAAGATATTAAAAATTGGCACTTAGACGTCTAGGGTAACGAGTGTGAGTATAATGGATACCATCGGCAATAGTCTTCTTACTACCTTACCCCTATATGATTGACCATCTCTTAAGATATTATATTTTTACATTTTAATATACTATTAGGGGCATAGTTTATTAATACTTTACTTGTGCGTTACCTTAACGAAATATTAAATAGACAGAGGGTTGTGTAATTCGTTCATGATTTAGGAAATACTTACACAGGTCATCACAAGTGTGACAATAGCAACTAAGATTAGGAAAGGCAACTCTTAGGTGTAGTACATGATTATGTAAATACAATTTATTATCATAAAGTTTCACCAGTTAGATTAGATTATATTTTGTTTTTAATTAGTTAAATAAACCAACATCATTAATACCTATGATTTTTTAATGTTTCCTTTAAAATAAAATACAAAAAAGAATCTTCTCTCAACCCCGTAGACCTCTGTTAGATCTTGATCGATCCTCCCAACCTATTCCTAGTGAAGGATAACAACCCCGAGTCTTACCTATACTACACTACAACGATTAGATACACTGCCCAGGGAGTTATTAACTATTTATTATTGAGTCTTTACGGACAAACTGAACAACAACATCAAGTTTTTTGGTGTCGCTGTTGGGGAATTGTTAGGTTTTGACCATTGTTTAACTTAGGTCTACTCGCTTTGAATCATGTCAAGTGAGATTTTTTTTTTCGTTTTTATTAGCTTTCTCGTAGCCTATCTCTTTCTTGTGTTATCTTAATTTAGTAAATCATTCTCGTCAACCACCATGGGAGACGCGAATCCTATCCGTACTCTTGGAGATTACTCCATGACCCCCCCCCCTAGCCACGAGGGCCTAAATTGATACCATTAAGCTCCTTGAAGGGAACAATGAGATACATCTTTGATCTGACACCATCCGGTGTGCATAATGGTTGTTCTTACACGGACTTCGTCCGAGGCTATAACCAAAATCTCAAGGATTTCTTAAAACTTATGGACTCACTCGACCTTGATGTTGCAAATAGGGAAAGAATGCGCTTGCGTTTATTTCAATTTTCCCTTCACGACCAAGCTAGCAATTGGCTTGAACGTCTTCCAGCAGGATCCATCTCCATATGGGAGTATCTTACTACTCGTTTCCTTTCTCAATTCTTTCCATCGTGAAGGACTGCAAAACTCCGTAACGACATCCTGATGTTTCAACAACATCAAAGAGAGTCTCTTTCTGAAGCATGGACTCGATTTAAGGACTTACTCCAAATAGTCCCTCATCTTGGCATTGATATTTAGCTCAAAGTCTAAATCTTTTATGACCATGTCAATCCCGCCACAAGACGAACCATTGACCAATCGGCCGGTGGTAAGCTTCATGACAGAAACGCCGAAGAATCCTGGGCATTATTAGAGGACCTCGCCCTCTATGACAATGAAAGTTGGAACGACCCAAGGGATTTCGCTAAGCCGGTAAAGGCAATCTCTCTGCCTCAAGATGTCCCGAGTACATCCGATCGTCGTCTCATCAAGCTCAAAAATCAAGTCTAATGTTTGATGGAAGCTCATCTTGCTCCTAAGCAACCTATTCAAGTGAACAAAATCACTTCTTCATGTGAGATCTGTAGTGGTCCCTACGACACTCGGTACTGCATGGATTTCCCAATAGCACTTGGTCGATTATGCATCCTCGCATACCAACGATGCTGGAGGTAAGCAGTTCGCTATGAACCAAGGACCAAGAAGCTTTAACGAAGCCGCCAATGCTTGGAAGGAGAAGCCAAACTTTAACTGGGCACACGCCTAAACATTCATGAGCCCACAGAACGGCTTGTTCTTCACCTACTCATCTAGTTACCAAATGAAGCTTGAGAAGGCACTAATTAATTTTGACTCTTATCAAGAGAGAAGACTATCTAGCCTCAGAGCTCAACTTGCAACAACAAGACAACATGATTAGTAAATTAATCTTTTGTGGAAGGCCGTTTCTGAAAAGCTTGATGACACACCCGCTCGTAACACTGCTAGAAACCCCACGGCTCAAAGGGAATTTGCGTCCACTATAAACTACCCTACAAAAGAAGAACTTCGAGGCAGGGGATCAAAAGCCCATCAAAGTTACTCTTCCTGAAATATCTGTCTCAATCATCCTTGGCAGAACAAAATAGAAACCCCTCATCTCCAAAATGTGTTCATTTCGTTAATTCAATCATTATTCTAAACAAGGAAGATGAAGCTAAAGAAAGTACAAAGTCTAGTGCAACCGAGTACAAGGATCACGAGATGACAGTTGAAAGCAAAGAAGAGTTCGAGGAGAACACGATGAAGAAGAGGAAGATAACCCGAAACATTTTTGACGTTTTTCCCCACTATGAAGGAATTAGGGTATCACGAATGGCTCTTGAAAAATCCTCGAGGCTCATGGGTAAAGGCCAAGATTAGGACCGAGAACCTGAATAACATGAAATTTTCTTGCTTAGATCATCGCTTTGTTTGTCAAATGGTACAATTTCATCCTTTTTAGTTTTGGGATTATTTTGAACGGGAGGAAAATCACCATAGGTAATAACATGCCAAAGATCTAGATCTTTTGATTTCACATAACTTTCGAATCTAGTTTTCCAATAAATAAATCCATCACTTTTAAATATTGATGGCCTTTACATAGATTGCCCTTCAAAATATTTTTCTGATTCCATAGATCGATTCAAGTTTTAAAATACAACATATTTTAAAAATCTTTTTGACGTGACTTCTGATACCAATTGTGAAACACTAGAAGGGGGGTTGAATAGTTTACCGGTTTTTAATTTAATGTATCGTTTGTTTATAAAAACTTGGATTCGATTTTATGTGATCTCAATATGTGCACAATATGAACAATACCACTAAGTAAATAAATGATAGCAAGATATAGAATAAGTATATAAGACAAGAGATAAGAGTTAGAAAGATCAAACCACAACACAAGGATTTATAGTGGTTCGGTAATGAAGCACCTCTTTGCCCTACTCCACTCCCCAAGCACCAAACTCAAGAGTTCTCTTCACTATGCCAACAAACTCCCTTTAGGCGGAGAAAACCATACACAACTTTAGCTTACAGCGATTTCCGACACTAAGCCAAATGTCGAGTTCTAATCTTAGCTAGAACCGATCTATCACACCATTTGTATTTTAAGGACTAAAATACTAACCGCACTATCAACTCTTCACTTTACCTAAATTCTAACACGATCACCCCGATCTAACTATACTTTCAATGATCACCACGATCTAATTATTACACACAACTACACAATATACACAAATGATTTACAAAATATAATACAATCGTAACTACGTTACGATACCACAAACTAAGCTATAATACTTCATAAATTGATGGTAGGAAGTATTCTTCTCTTGCACTCGAGAATCTTAAGCTTGAATCACTTAGAAACAAATACTTAAGATTAAATGATCAAAGGATTGTAGGTGATGTAGAAACTGATTTTAGACATAAGAGAATAAGTGCAAAAAGGGTAAGAAAATCAGTGGGGAATAGTCCAGTATTTATAGGAAAAGCTGAGAGCCTTTTTGTCTGGCCGGCCCCCTTAGCTCATGTGCCGGTCCCGTTATCACTAAGGGGGCCGCCCTTATAATTAAGGGGGTCGCCCTAGGCCTGACGCTCCCTTTTTTGTCTTTTCTAGGGAAGGTGTTTACTGGAACATTTCTAGCCGTTTTTTGGTAGAAAATTTGAATTCAAAATATATATTTTGAATAAAACATTTATTTTAAATGTAAAAATATATTTTAAAAGTTATAAAAATGTTTGTAACATTTTATAAAAAATTGTGAGGTTGAATAAAAATTCATTTGATCATGAAATGCATTAAGCATTTATTTATTCATACCTTTAAGTGATTAAAATTTTAAAATGGAAATTTACGACTAATTACTTGTTTACATTTAATTTTACATTGAGTGTTTTTACATTTTGTGATTATCAAAACATATAGAGGTCAAAAAATATTAATAACGTTTTTAGGCATTATTTCTATCAACAGACGGTAATTTTAACGCAAATTAAAAAAAATTATGACATATATTGACGAAAACCGAGTATTAATTGCGTCTAATGGATATGAATTTATATGACTAGCACAAATACCTTCAAAATTCCACCCCAAAAATGTGAGGTTCGCCTTTAGATCTATAGGAATTCGGGTATCCATTTTTGATACCCAAGATAATTTTACCTTTAGCTTGTTTGAGTTAAAGTTCGACTGTAGTCGTATGTGTCTATTCTGTTGTTATGGATGTGTATGTATGATTTTTTCGCCTTTTATGGAACATTGGTATAGGTTTAAAATTATATGAGTGTACCGGTAGTTTATTAAATTCTAAAACTTGTTTTTGTGATGCATTCCGAGACCGCATAGTGAGAATTAGGATTTGCTAAATGATAAGAGACACTAGGATTAACCCATGTTTTAAACCTATATTTTTTATGATGGTCACATCGACTATATAACTATCCCACATCCGTGCTTCGCACTTACTTTTAGTGCAAGACTCCCCTAGTAAAACCCTCTGAGCCTATCCTTTTCATGGTTCTCTTAATTTTCTGGTTAAGCCGGACTATTAATGAAGAACACTGTTAACCCTTAAACCAATTGTTACACCCAAATCACCTTAGCCTACCTCATATATACTCGCTTTTAGTACATTATTGTTTTAACCCAAGTTAATTATT